>JAHWFP010021621.1:0-11448 GCA_023313725.1 Lithobius niger | reverse complement strand
GAGATTTAACCTTGAAGAAGTTAATAGTGGTTCAGCCAGACAACTCGTGGAGTGGCCAGGCTAGGTTGCACATAATGGTAGAGAGATATTGCTGGTTAGGGACTATAGTTCCCATGCAGAGTAAAGCACAACTGGCAGTGCAGCCCCTTATGCATAGGGTTGCTTCCAGAGTGGTTCTAAACAGTCCAATTCTTGTACTGCATAGATGGAGCCACAATAGGGACCATGAGGCTCTGGCACTCACAGCCTCCTCCTGTGGTGAGATCGTCACCAGCTGTGTGCTGAACCAGAACTAAACCAAGGTTACATTATATATTAATATACATGATTTAATACAACACAATAATATTATAACAACAACATTTAGTACCTTACTAAAACACCGAACTGAGCGAACAGAACGCACCACTGTTAGAGACAGTTTGGCTCCAAACTTGACGTCGCGCGTGCGCAGTGATGTTGCGTCAGCCGTTCAGTACCTTCCTAAACTACAACACAGCTCAACAAGCTCAGCAAGTATTCGATACGTCATACCTTCTCGGCGACCAGACCTGGCTGATGGATTTGGCCAGGATTGGCTAATAGATGTGACCAGGCGAGAGCAACGCCAAATTGCGAACCATCTCAGGGAGGTGGTTTGCTGGGGTGGAGGTTTGAGCATGCGCGATGTAACAGTTTTTGACGAAACAGATTCATGGCTGACGATGTTGACGTCAATCAAGCCGCATCAACACGGCTATTAGCAGGGAATGAGCCAAACTGTCACCAACAGTGGTGCCTTTGGTTCGCTCTGTTTGGTCGTTTAGGAAGGTACCGATATATTCAGTAGCTTTACACAATATAGACTGTAGCAACAGTAATAGGAACCAAAGCCCAAGGCCAGTGGCCCCAGGTGACCCACATAGGGCATTAAGCTACTATTTACGAGAAGGGAGAATCTCCCGTCATAATTAACGACACTGTGCACTCAAAACACACATACGACATGGGTAGATAAGGTTGATAACGAGTAGTGCACTTGAAATTGTATGCAGTTGAGTATTGTGGCACTACAGGAGAGCAAGATTTGGGTAAACCCATCCCACACAACAAATTCCGTCCCCGCTCATTTGCCCGGTATAAGGGAGCGTTTACGCAACGAATCGTCTTTGCATTCTCGCAGCTAGAAGCTAGTCTTTATTTGGAGGGAGGAATCCGTAGCGAAACCAGATGGTTTGAAAAAAAATTTCGTAGAGTGTTAGAGTGAAGTTTGTTGACTTTAAGCTTCAAGAAGTCCTGTGTAGCATGTGAATTAACGTTGAACAAGTCTTCTCTTCGTCGCTGCCATTGTAACGTAACTTCAAAGAAATAAGGCGGACTTTATAAAATATCGAAACGGTTAATTTTTTCGGTGAACTACCTCTGTGCATTTTCAATACGTCACTACAGTCGAAACTTGAATTAACTACTCTCTATAAAGAGAGAGTATCGAAATTAGAAACTAGCTACTCTGTCTTCCATAGGCTAAAGAGTGAATGACTTTTGAGAGATCTGAGCGTCGGATTTCGAGAAAAAGAAGTAGTGAATAAGAGTGGACCCAAGACAGAGCCCTGTGGAACACCATATGTGATACTGACGCAATCGCTAGTAATCCCTCTCGTGGAGACTCTTTGCTGACGATTTTGCGAAGATTGTGCGACGGTGAGGGAAGCAACAAAAAATGGAAAAAGAATAGAGCCTTAAGAGTGAAGGTAAACAATTAAGTAAAAAAAAAGCACTTCTTCCAAAGGCCATAAGCCAATTCAGTGTCTTAAAACGCACCCACCACTGGGAATAATTGATTAGTTACTCAAAGGTGCAAGGTTAAAGAGTAAATGACTTTTGAGAGATCTGCGTGTCGGATTCCAAGAAAGAAGTGTTGAATGAGAGTGGACCCAAGACTGAGCCCTGTGGAACACCATAAGTGAGACTGATCCAGTAACTATAGTATAATGCCTCTAATGGAAACTTGTTGACGATTTTGCGAAGATTGTGCGACAGTGATGGAAGTAAACAAAAATGGAAAAAGAATAGAGCCGTAAAAGAAAAATAAACAAAAAAAAAAGGACGTCTTCCGAAGGCCCACGGCACTTAAGGTCTTAAAACGCATCAATTTCCGGACCACTATTAATTAAGGTGCTTCCTCTAAACGCTTTGCTGAATATGATCGGTCCTAATTCGATAGACCCTAATTTAATAGACTCAAACTTAATTTTTAAAGTGACAAACAAAAACCAACCAACACCGCCCAATTGTCATCTTCCAATGCTCATTATTTTCAGGAAGGAGCGATTCCCCCAAAGAAGGCCGACCAGCGACGGAAAAATAATTGCCCGTATTTACCACCATTTTTTCTCCTTACACCTTCCAAATTTATTTTTCTTTTCCCACCTAACCGTCCCCGACGACCAACAAGGGACATGATAAATTTATTAAAGCCTGCACCTATTGTAATTTAGTGAATCGAGAGTCCGTTATTGGCTCCTTCGGTTTTTTTTTTGTTTACTTTTTTTTATATTCTGCCTCCCGCCGTTCGAGGCTTCGTCCTTTTTCCACTGGCACGTAATTAAATGTTTTGAGCCGGTTGTTTTCGGTCTCGACTTCCCCCGAGTTCCATCCAGTACCTAACTCACTAACGATATCAGGTTGTCGAGTGGCTGCTTCAGCTTCAGCTGTTTTCTATGACACGAGCGCTTGCAGCAGGGGCAAATAACGACTTTTCTGACTTGTAGGCGTCGCGTGGGAGGAACTCGGGAGAGTGTGGTGAAGCATGCCTTTGAGGTCGAGGCTCCAGGCTGAATGTAAATGGCAGAGCGAGCGAAGCGAACGTGGATTCCCTGCCCTTGTTAAACTCTTACCCATTTTTCTGTTTTATAGCAAAGTGGTAGGTCTCTTGCAGTTTTACAATTCCGTTATTCAAAATGGAAGTACTAAATTCTGAAAATTTGATTTTCTTGTTGCTGGAAATATATATGTCAATTTTTGCATTTATGCTCGGCGGGGAACTAATGCAAAAATTTGCCGGCCTCCATGAAGCCCGGTTGAAATTTGTTTCTTTTGCTAAGGATATTTACTATACCTGTCAGTTTTTGCAGTTCTGCTCGAGGAACTAATGCAAAAATTAATAGGTTATGTATGTTTTCCTTAGGCAAAATAAACTATTATTAGCCGGCCTGGTATGAGGGCCGGCAAAATGTCGTTTCTTGTTGCCCTAAGGAAAACATACATAACCTGTTAATTTTTGCATTAGTTCGTCGAGCAGAAATGCAAAAATTGACAGGTATAGTAAATTTCCTTAGCAAAAGAAACAAATTTCAGCCGGGATTCATGGGGGCCGGCAAATTTACGTTTTTAAACAATTCAGACACTAAAATTGTGGAACATAAGTTGTTTTACCGACCTCCAAAGGACTTAAAAAGAAAACCTCTTCCCAAGCCTCTGAATGTATTCTCGAGCCATATTTTCAAATTCAAATCAAATTTGTCCCCCCCCCCCTCCCCTAAACAAAAATCCTTGGGTGCGTCATCACAGCCAGGCTGAAATAAATGGGCAAGTTTCAGAATTTCTTCATTTAGAATGACATGCGTCAACTTGGAATATTTTTGCTAATGTTTTCAGAATAAGTTTGGATTGCGAGCTGCACTGTATGCTTTGTTGGCCAACTGGGAAACTAATGAACAACCCAGCCCCTAATCGAAACTTGTTTTTAGCATGATCCCATGTTCATGTACCGTAGTCGGTCGTATAGGGTTCGATCCGGCGTTCACATAGGTTGCAGCTGACCACTCTGTCCACTGGGCTGTATTTGCTCACGTTGTTTGGGGGTCCACAGAACATTCGCAATGCACTTGGGGACTCCTGCTTCTAATGCGAACTTGTTTTGAGCATAAGTTTGGCTTACAAGCTGCATTGCATAATGTGTTGTACAGCAGTGAAACAAAAAAGCCATGCTTCTAATCCAACCTTGTTTTGTTATGAGTTTGGCTTACAAGCTGCCCTGCATATTTTGCTGCGCAACAGCGAAACTAAACAGTCCAGCTCCTATATTACAAACTTCTTTTCAGCATAACTATACCACGCACAATGGCTTTTTGCTGTGACGTGCATATCACGTGACTGAGCTAATCCAATCAGACGGCCAAACAGCCGTTGTTCTCGTTCGTCATTGGCTAACTCATGGTGACGTCACGGCAAACAGCCATTGCGCATGGTTTACTGTGCAGGAAGTCAGATTTCCACTATACATGTGGATAATTGTTATTGTCGAGGTAGCATTTTCAACACTCTACAATTGTGACCCCAGCTTTAATCCCCTTCATTTTATTGCTTCCGGTTTGGTTGACTGTACCCTAAATACATATAATAATAATTCATTAACAATGAGTCGGGCGACTGGCTTGCTCCGTTGCTGACTGCGTGATGCTTCCAAAATGCTTTGGGAGAAGTTGAGAAATACGTAGTAACGCGTAGTGCGCGCTTCACGTAGGGGGGGAGGGGGGTGTGGAAGAATCTACGTATGCGTCATTTGGGGGAAAGAAGGGAAGGATGGAAACGTAGTTGGGGTAGAAGTACATCGCAGCAAAAGTGCGTCGTAGTGAAAAGAAACGATGCAGCAGAAAGGGAACCGTTGTTGGGGGGGGCGGAAGAGGGTGGTGGCGGGCCCGCGGGGGGGGGGGTTGCAGTAGTAAGTCAAGACCCACAATAAAGGGCCACGTCATTTAATTTAGTGATATTATAAAATAAATTCACCCGTCTTTAGACGGGCAGTAAACTATTGAGCAGTGACATTTGCCGCCATATTGGCACCAGTATGGGTTTTGGAGGGCATAACTACAAGGTGCACTACATAAAAATGGAGGGAAAAACAACGGAAGAGCGGATTTCTTAGGCTTAAAATAACGTTGTTTTCTCCAACAACAAAAATCGCGCGTTTTAGGTCTAAGAAATCACTCTTCACAGCATCGGCTTCAGTATGATGCCCTTCTGTTTCTCTCTGCAGTGCCCCTTGCAGCTAACCCATTAAGGCTCCAGCATAGTTATATACAATAATACTACGCTCCTAGTGTCCCTGCTCTATAGTAATACTAAGCTAGTAATACTAATATAATAAGATACTTTATTCCACAAGATGCAATGGGAGAGGGAAGGACGACAAATTGATTCCACTAATTCCTTACCTCAAGATATTAAAGAAAGGAAATTACAGTTTCCAAAAAAAGAGCCACAAAACAATACCGAAATGCTGCTTAGTAAATTTTTGCTAATGCAAATTACAGGCCTAATCACACAAATATAGGTCTGGCTGTACAGTAGTAAGTAATTGCTGTAAATATAAATTATATAGACCCAATTACTCAAACATGTACGCCAAATCACACAGATCTAGACCTGCATACATAAGCATTTGCTAATTCAAATTATAGGCCTAAACATAGGCCTAATCATACCACTCTAGGCTTTCCTGCATATTGGGTTTACGCTAATGCAAATTATAGGCCTAATTACTCAAACATAAACCAAATCACACAAATGTAGTCCTGACTGCATAATAAGTATTTCATAATGCAAACTGTAGGCCTTATTACTTGAATATAGTCCTATAATAACACGGTTCTAGACTTGATTGATTAGTATTTACTAATGCAAATTGCATAGGGCCTAATTACTCTAATGTATAGGCCTAAAAACCAGATCTAGTCTTCATTGATTAGTATCTACTAATGAAAATGATATGGCATAATTACTCAAATATAGACTTAACAACATAGATATATGGGCTTAATGGATTGGTATATATCTACTGTAAATTATGAGTCCCGGAAAAAAAATCCCTGGCAAAAAAAACCCGGAAAGAAAATCCCGGTAAAATAGTCCCCGGAAAAAAGATCCCACGGAAAAACAATCCCCCGGAAAACAAATCCCCGGAATAAAGATCCCTGGAAAAAAAATCCCACGGAAAAACGATCCCGTGGAAAAAAATCCCCACCCCCAAAAAAAAAAATCACGAGGGTTTAATAAGACAATGCTTTACAAGATCTGAGAATTAAAATGTAATAAAAAAAATCAAAATCATCAACGAATATGCGTATCATAGCAGCGCAAGTCTTGATGAGAACGCTGAAGTATACGTGTAAACTGTGTTTGTTCTAAAATTTAACTAACTCACGTCTGAAGATTAAAAAGAGGAACATCAAAAAGAAACTATCCATAAATATGATAGCGTCTGTGGTTGGCTATGAATTGTGTCTGCCTTGCTCGCGCTGCCACGCTCGCTGCGGCAATGTATTTAACACCAGGAACAACTAAATGCCACACACGTCTGAAGCACTTGGGCGTAGCCATGTTATGCCTTTCGCTTTGTATTCCACCGTTTGCAAAACCAAATTATTTTACCGAATATTCCTGTATCAGAAACAGTCCCATAATCTTTCAAATAGGAATGCCTCTTTAATAAGTAGAATTGATAAACATTTGGCATTTTTTTTTAATTTGGGGATTTATTTTCCGGGGACTATTTTACTGGGATTTTTTTCCCAGGGGATTTTTATTCCCGGGATTTATTTTCCAGGGGATTATTTTTCCGCGGGATCTTTTTTCCGGGGACTATTTTACCGGGATTTATTTTCCGGGGATTTTTTTCCATTGATTTTTTTTTCCGGTCCCCGTAAATAATACGGCCTAATTACTCAAATATAGGCCTAATAACACAGATATAGGCTCGATTGGTCAGAATTAACCCAAACCATAATATTTTAGGATTTGTGTCTTAAACCTAATCACATAAATATTACTGTAGGCTTAAGACACAAATGTATAGCCCCAACTGAAATGTAAGAGGGCGAACTGACTGCTGCTGTAAGCCTATACTCCCTAGCGTGTTGAAAAAAAGTCGTACAGACAAAAGCGCTCGGCAAGATGCAAAACGGGCACCGTACTGGGATTTGCTTAGAACGAATGAGAAAGCGGCTGTTTTATTTCTCAGCCAATGAAGCGCAAATTGGAGAGGCGGGCGGGCCCTGGAGTTGGACTGATGTTTACTTTATATCCAGCAAAGCATTCATTACTGCACACTAGCCTAATTCACAGGCTTGCAATGAACATCAGCTGTTTAGCCAAAGACAAGACAGACTTGCCTTATAGTAGTGAGTGTGGCTCGTTTAGGGTTAAAAGCACGCCTGACCCACTTGGCTAAAAGCATCAGCTGTGAGGGGCCATATTGCACAACTGTTGACGACGTCCTCCAAATTCTATTAGGTGATGGTGCTTAAAGCTGAACTCTTATGTTCCAAAAACAACCGGCTGATTTAGGGGTTGGTTTTTGCCCGCTTATACCTAAAGTTGAACTCGGTGGTAAGTAAGGGACCATCAGTATTTACGGTCGGGAGGGGGAGGGGAGGATAGGAAAATGTGGCCACCAAATTTTCGATGACTCCCCCTTCGAGCCCCTGAAAGAAAATCTTGCCCCCCCACCCCCACTCAGTCCAAAGATAATGTGATTCCCCCTAAATATGCGCTTTTCGTATATGCATACTGAGAATCTGCAGATGATTTCCAGTACCCAAGACTACTGCTATACCAAATTAAGTAAGTAAGTGGCACTCCGCACCGACAAGTTACCACTAGTTGTGAGGTAAACGTGCCTCGTTGTTAACGAAAAGACACGTTGGATTAAAAATGTTTTATAAAACACCGATGTTCCTTCCTTACACCCATCTTGTGTCAAGTTTCCTGATGAACACATTTTGCTTGTTACCCACATCCGTAACATAAGCAGCACCTGATAAACAGAAGAAGCCAAGAAATCAGGAGGTGGGCTTTTCTACAAAGTTTATTTAAAAAAAAAACATACTTTTAGTACTGGTAGATACAGATAGATACTGGTAGATACTGGCAGATATATACTGGTAGATACTGGTAGATTTAAAACCTTGCCGACATTGGAAAAAAGGGTGTAAGTAACGTCATCCATAGATGTAGCAGGGTGGCTAGAGGGTTGAATTGCTCACTTACTGTGAAAAGCTTGAAATTTTGTATGGATACAGATGAACGGTAACCGACAAAATATAGCTATGATATCAAGTTCGAACCCCCCCCCCAAAAAAAAGGTGATTTGCCCATCCCCCCGCCCCCCCAAAAATCCTATATTTTTGGATGTACGTAACTCCTTAGCGTCAACAAATCAAAAGCATAATGTGATGCAAAAACGTTCAGCACACAATTCTGAACAGGAAAGGTGATATACATTTTTTACGAAACCCTTCAACCCCAAAATCATATTTAAAGTATATCACCGTTAATACACGCGAAACCGTTTTTCCCGCTTGGTTGTTATAGTGATTTTCGAATTCAAGTTACTCTTACAAGCCCTCTGACACCCCGAAATGGACATGCTTAGGATTTTCTAAAAGGTGGGGATTGATTCTTTCTATCAGTCCTAACCGAAATTGTTTAACGTAGATTGGAACCGCCCTACGGCTATTTACAGTTGAAGAGGTAATGGTGTAGCGGTGAAAGCGTATGTTGATTTGGGAATTCAAAGTGCTCTTGCGAGCCCTCTGAATGCCCGAAATCGACATGCTTAGGATTTTCTGAAACATAGGGATCTATTCTTTCCATCAATCCTAACCGAAATTGTTTAGCTTAGACACAAATACAAATATGAGCATTTACGATGGCTCTTTGAAATTCTACCTTGACACCAGTTACATCTACACCTTTAAACAGGCTTATAGGACGGTCTCTCCCTGAGCCAAACAATTTCTGTTAAGATTGGTGGAAAGTATAAATCCCCACCTTTCAGAATAACCTAAGCATGTCCATTTCGGACTATTAGAGGGCTCGCAAGAGAACTTTGAATTCGAAACTGAACATACTCTCTCGCCGCTACGCCATTATCACTTCACTTTTAAATGGGCATATATGGACGGTCCCTATCTAAGTTAAACAATTGCTGGTTAGGACTTTAGGATTGATGGAAGTAATCGATCCCCACCTTTCAGAAAATTCTAAGCATGTCCATTTTGGGCTATAAGAGGGCTCGCAAGAGCACTTTGAATTCGAAAATCTCCATAGACGCTTTCTCCACTACGCCATTACCTCTTCATCACCTTTCAATTGGCGTAGGTCGGTCCCTATCAAACTATACAAAAAGTTGGGATTTACAAAAATGACGGAATAAATAGATCCCCACCTTTCATAGAATCCTAAACAGTTCTGTTTCGGGGTATTAGACGGTTCGCAAGGGCAATTTGATCAGAAAAATCACTATTACAACCAAGTGACAAAAGGAGTGTTCGCGTGAATTAAGGACGATATACTTTGAATAAGACTTTGCGTTTCAAGAGTTGCTTTTACGTAAAAGATGTTTATCACCTGTCCTATTCAGAATTGTGTGCTGAACGCTTTTGCTTCACGTAATGCTTTTGATTTTCTGACGGTTAAGGAGTTACAGCCGAAAAACCGTTCTGGGTGGGGGTGGGGGGAAACACCCCTCTCCCCCCTCAAGGGGGCGGTTTGAACTTGCTATCATAGCTAATTTTTTCCAGTTACCGTTTATGTGCATCAATACCAAATTTCATGCTTTTCACAGTAAGTGAACAATTCAACTTTTCTCTAGCCACCCTACTCCATCTCTGGATGACATGTTACTTACACCCTTTTTCCAATGTACCGGAGGAAGCTAGCGTCTTAGCCCAGGGTAATTTTAGTGTGTTTCATACCTAACTGCTAGCTACTTATGTGCCAACTTCCAGCTTTCTGTGAATTAATCCCATGCTTTAGCTAAATCTAACCTAAAATGACTGGGCTGTAAAGCTAATGTCCCAAAAAGGTCCCGAACGGTTTCAAAATGAACAGCAAGAGATGTCTTTTGGATCTCCAGATCCGTGTCAAGGTCAAGCCTGTATTTAACGTCTTTTTTTGGTCCAATTGGGCTTAAATTGAACCCGGCGTTTGGGACAGTCTGTATGTCTAGTCATCGTCGAGTGTTGTTAAGTTAATCGTCCAATTTTTATGCTTAAGCATTTTTATTTTCGTATGCAGTTATTTATTTTATTTTTATTTAAGTCATTGGACAGCGCGAAATACAATGTACTTGTTTGTGTTAGCAACAAATAAACTTACATTATTATTTAAGTAATTTAAAACAAAAATATAACATCACTGCTTAATCACTAAAAATTAAGGAAAATTGGAAATTAGCCAATAGCGAAAATCATACACTAGAAATAACGTAGTTCAGTAAGCCACCTTTATGCACTTACGTTTCGTCGGAGTGGCATGACCCGAATTCAACCAGCTACCCAGTTCGCCCCCAGATCACTTGCATAGTGCCATAATCGCTATGGCCACATCCTCCACTGGCATAAAGATACTTACTGAACCCGTTATTAAGGTCACAACCGTTACCAGGGCTCCATTCGACCGAAATTCACTCGGCCATAGACAATGGATAGGGAAGACAAATCATCCACTTACAAGGCTCAATTGTTAATAATCACTAAAAAGACACTTATTACAGTAATACAGGGACGTGTACGCATGGACGTGCACACACGGGGGGCGGAGGGCGGCGCCCTCCCTCATGGCAAAGTGCCCTTTTTTTGAGAAAAAATGGCGGACATTTGCTGGAGCAGTGGTGTAAAAGGGCAAAAAAGGCAACAAAAGCACAATAATGGCAAAGAAAGTTGTGCAAAAGGAACAGAACACGTGAAAATCACAAAAAGGATGACAACGAAGGATAAAAAGAAGTGAAAACACCATCAAGAAAAAAAAAAGGGTCATCAGGAAAAAGGTTTACGTCCCGTTTCGCCAAAAAGAAAGCAGATTAACAGCGTTTGCCTCAGGGGCCAGTCCCGTTTCGCCAAATCCCACATCGCCAAATATCGTTCACGAAATTTTAGGCACACCAAACATTTAAAACATTTAAAAACGAACATTTATAACATGATAAAGGTAAGACATTTATAGACAAACACCCGTTTTGCAGAATCCCATTTCGCAAAATAATTTGTTTCAAATTAGGTGCCTCGCTCGCGCTGCCGCGCTCGCTGTGGCTAAACACATAACATCAGAAACCACAACTAATCAAAAATTACTAACAATTAGGCATGCCTCTTTAACTTCTGCAATGTTAAATTTTTGAAGAATATTTTGATTCTGAGAAACGGAATTTTGCAAAATGGGAAGGTTAACCATCACGTTTATAACTAACTATTCTTAAAACAGAACCTTGGCAGTGACGTAGTGACGCCCAAGAAATATAAACAATTATATTTAAAGCGCACGTTTTTCCGTCTGTATTGCCAGTTTTCGGAACGCAAATAAATCAACTGGTCTTATTGTACCACTGCATGTCTCTGTTAAATGTTTCCCTTTTAAAGCCCCATATACATAGAAATAAGGCATTAAATTTCGTGTACGTAACATTTT
>JAHWFP010021620.1:0-31349 GCA_023313725.1 Lithobius niger | reverse complement strand
GCTTCATTCAACTTATAGTTAGATCTAAGGTGGTATCTGTTAGTCTTCGATCCTCTAACTTCGTTCTTGATTAATGACAACCTTTTAATTCAGAAATTTCTTATCTCGACATTGTCCCTTGGACAGGACTATCATACCGTGCTTTGCGTTAGGGAGTGGGGGAATCACACAAGAAAATTAAACATCATAAAACCTGTAGTAATCACAACTGTCGGCAACACACTGGCAGAAAATTTAAAAAATGAAACTCTGGATGTGGATTAGACTAAAGTAACTAAGTAATTGGTTTCAATTTTCCATTATGTCGAACCAATAAGGGCCTTTCATAACACCAACAATAGGAATACTGATTTTTTGGTCGTTTTTCGGGTGATGGTAATCTATATTTTAGCAGTTTATTTCCGTGTGAAGGGCCCCCCCCCCCCACAGTTCTGAATGCTTACTGCCCGAGGGTACATGTAAACATACTGAATACAACACTTAGTAGTTCTATAGACTAACCTACAATCGAAAAATATCGAATAAAACTATATAGATTTCCGATTTGGTCGGTATGAACACAATTTCATCTGGTCGCTAGAACACGGTCGCTACAAACACAGGACCGTTCGTTACTCAAAAGCGCCTTTTTTCCCCGTTTATTTTCTTACGTGGCTCTTTTTTCCAGGTAATTGTTTTCCGGAGGCCTTTTTTTACAAGGATCTTTTCCTGGTTGTTTTCCCCTATGAGTGTGTACTAGTGAGTTAACGTTAAACGTTCAACATTAACAATTCATCACATTTGGTATCATTCGAAACAGACAGATTGTTATTGATTAATACTCTGTCAATGACTATTTTTACGCTAATGAATATTTTAAAACAAGATGGTGGGGGCAGGTGGAGTTGGGCTGGAGAGAAAAACATAACATCAGAAAATTAAATCAGAAAAACATTTGGATAGTTTTCAACTAAACGTTTACAAAGTTCCATTAATAGGAAATGCAAAATAAAATGCAAAATAAAATTAAGTTATTTATCTAGATCTTTCTACCTTTATAAGTACTAAACATCAAGCTAGCTGCCAATTTACTCAATGTAGCAAAATGTTAAAGAATTGATTATATATTTCCTCGTTAAACCTGCAATAATAAATTCAACCCACCTAACAATTTGATGCGCTGAAAAGAATGCTGTGGAAAAAAGACCTCAGAATAAAATCTTGAAAACAGCCATGGGGACAAACCTACAGAAAAAAAGCCCGGGTGAAAAAGTCACAGAAAAAAAGAATTCATAGGCCGTAGGTTCGATACCCTACTCTGGGAGTCTGACATTTAAGTCCAAAAGGCAATGTAAATAGGTTTGCATCTGCATTTATTTAATTCTTGTTGAGCTGTCTGATTTCCGTCCTGCGTTGTCAATATAATATGACAAAATACATTTTCTTTACCACATTTTGTTTTATCGTAACTGAAGATATGTCTTGTTTAATTTGCCTTACAGGCTAAACGAGGTTGTAAATATTTGCTCAATGTAAAACACGGCACTTTGACAAGGAGCGAGGAATTTCAGGTATTGCAACAATCAATAATTGAAACAATTTGTGGAGTGTTAAACCCATGTGTAAAATGTTTCTGCTGTATTATTCCAGGTTGCAATGCTGTTTAACAAACTAACCCATTGGCCCATCGAAATGACAGCCTCCTGTGGATTGTTTAAAGTTACAAGAAAATTGTTTACAGCAGTATGTACTTAAATATCGTCATCATGTGCGAAGATTCGCTTTGTTCAATAAAATTATAGCACTTTTTTATTCCTTAGATTGGAAGCACAACCCTTACATATATGGTCATTTTGGTTCAATTTCGACCTGATGGAAGCAAAGTCAAACAAATGTGTAACACCACATGTTCTGTCACTGGATGATAGACTAGTAAAACTGTTTAGTGTTGAAGGCTAAATGTGCATTTCTGAACGGGACGTACTGGCTCCAACTTAACGTGAAATTTGACAGAGAAACTTCTGAATAGCCTACGAAAACGAAGAGACCTAATTTTTTGCATGCAAATTTCCGAGGCTCGGCCTGAAAAAGGTAGCAGGTCCCAGCCATTGAAAATTGGCCTGTAAATCCATTTACATGGAACTGTTGGTATTGTGCGAACTGTTAGTGTAGGTAGTTTTCATTAAACCAAAGTAAATTCGACGCGAAATCAATCTGTATGATTCAAATGCATAAAAAGCTACAAAAACCATTGCTTCATTAACTTTCCCTTCTCATATTCTTTTATAGTTATAAATTATGAACTGATGAATTATATAAATACAGATGCAAACCTATTTACGTTGCCTTTTCAACTTATTTGTCAGACTGCCTGAGCGGAGAATCGGACCTACGACCTTTGAAACCAATGGCTAAAGTCCTACCGCTGAGCCGTACTGACATGGCCTTTTTAAAAAGCATCGTCCATAGGCAGAATTTAACACGTGCATATACATAAAAAGATACACTATCCATTCGCCACGACGAGATTTAGATTGGGGGTTTGAATAATATCTCTGTAATGTGTGGTGCAGTGGCAACCCGGACCACTGCACTGTGACTTAGGTTGGCGCTAATGACCAAGCTGTCGACGCGCCATTAAGCCTCAAACCCCCCCCCCCATTCGCCACTGGAGGCTTATTTGCTGCGCCAAACTCCAAGTGAAACGAATGGAACACTCAAACGTCTTTTATTTTTCCGTCCTTCATCCTTATTAACTGATGGTTTTATTGTGAACTTATATCCAATTTCTAATCCCAGGCAGATATTTTATATGCTTTATGATATTTTTGTAATTATTACATAGTAACGTAATTGACGGGATTTACAGCAACTAACAGTTCTAATAACTAATAACAATATTAAAAAGAATAAATAATAATTCTTCTGAAAGGAAAGCTAGGAAAGCTTAAATTTGTGTAAACTAAACCTATATTTGTATAACCCAATGATTTTATGGTGCATACCAAATTATACAGCACAGAGTTCTTTTTTTGGTATGTGATAACCGCTGCTGAACAACACTTTAAGACCACATCTCCAATTAACCTGTTGCCACGAATGCTAACTATTTTTTAACACTATTTGGAATCATGAGGTCTTACATCTTTTACATCTACATAGGCTTCCATGTTTTTTCCCCCAAAATGATGATTTTAATTTCAAGCATGATTAAAGCATGAATAGTAGCCAGAAAGAGAAAATAAATTGTAGCAAGTTACGCAATAGTAAAGAAGTCTTGCATTTTTTTCCTAATCGTTGTAAATCATAATAGCAATGCAAACATTAAATTCTAAAAATGAAAATTTATTTGAAAATTTGTTCAAACCTCTGCCGAAATATTTCCGAACTCATGTTACAGTTTAATCAAAACCAACTTCTTTTTAGTTTGTAAAGTAATGAAGAGTAAGCAGGTGCCTACTTAGTGATGAAAGAATATATGCAAATACGGGGCACAAAGAAACATTTCGGGCATGAATCCTACTCATTTTCAAGCGAAAACATATTTCAGCACTAGGCTAACGTTGAAACATAAAATGGACTTACAGTGTCCGCGGCCTATCTTGAGTTCTCCGCAGAACGAACACAGATAATCGATTGCACGTTTTCAGTAGCAGAGTGCCTTGTTGATATCCAAGATGGTTACAAAAACAATGGCGGCCATCGATTAAAGCCAAACCATCCAGGAAGACTTAGCCGCTCACAAAATACTTGCAAGATTCAAGATACCATGCACACACAATACGGAGCAACCCTCTAAAACAAAAAGAATCCTATAAAGTTAAAGTTTAAATTAAAAAGTATGGGTTTTAAAAAGCACCTAACTCGGGTTAAAAACCAACCAAGGAGAGCTGAACTTCCTCTCCTGATTGCAGAGTGGAAGCCATGAATTGGAATAAGGTGACACTTTATATAGTATAGGTCCCTAATGGGTATAATTATTTATCCTTAATTCATGCTAGACTGGAGAATTTTCAGGAAGTTTTATTTTTTATTTTCTGACATTACGTGATTGTGGACAGGTGGGCAAGGAATGTTTTCCAAGGAATTGTTTTTTCATTGTATTTCATATTAGATTTGTGAAGACCAGTTTTTTGTTTAAAATTAATTAAGTCATGCCAATGTATAATGCTGTGCCAGAGGAATCCTTGCATGAAGTACGTTACTTTTTTTTTCAAAGTCTTGTTTGTGATTGGTTGTTTTTCTTGGTATAGGGAGAAATTTCAAGTTTTGGTTTGTAGATGAAACAGCAGTGATTCTTGTTTCAAAATAAGCATTCTAAGATTTTGTTTTTAACCCAGAAAATATGGAATCGAGAGGAAGTTTGTAGGTCTTGGTTTATTTCGAGGTTTTGCAATAAATTCTTACGTTTGGCTAGTTTTTTTTCCAGTAGTTGCAGGGGAAAGCCATTTTCAATGAAATTGTACAAGATGTACTCAATTACGCGTGAACGGAGGAGTTTATTTGTGGTGTGGGACTAAATGCCTCTTACTTCGTTAGTTACTGCAGTTTTTGTGAATGAGTTGTAGTTACTCGACTATGTAATGTGCATTGGTTTCAGTAATGAGAAAAATCGATATTCCAAACTGAAGTGTCTAGTACTTGTACGCTCACTTGTTCACTACTGGATAGACATGACACTCGTCGAAACTTCGGTTACTATATGCTTGGATTGTTTCTAATACACTGTACTTATATGACGTATCAAATGGTCGCAACTTGACTTTCAGATATTCTTAGAGACCTCTTACACAGGAAGTAATACGATTTAGTAATATTTTATAAACAAATAATTAATCCCTAGAATACCACTTCCACTCAAGTAGTAAGCACATCATTCTAACTAGTTCCAGACCGGGTCATTGAAAATCACCAAAATATTTTTTACTACGTCAATTCTGGTAGGAGTTGACTACAATCCCTGCGAGAACTGGTGTGGAACTGGGAAGCAAAACTAACAATTTCTATCCGGTCGTCCTTGTTTAAAAACTCCAACTTGTTGTCTTTTCAAAACACGTTTAAAACGTATTGCTTGCTAGTTCTCGTTTGCTTGCTCCGTTTACAGCATGATGCCATTTTTCACAAATATATATCATGTAGAACCTAACAGAGTAAATTTTAACGTACATTTTTCCAGAGAATCATAACTGTCGCTCGCTAAACAAATGGCCGTATTAGGTCACTGTGGAACTTGCTGCATAATTATCTTAGAGAAACCTTCTTTATGTCACTCCTGATAATACTTCAACAACTTTCGTTTCGGCCATAAGCTGGCTATTTCACACAGCTATATGCAAGCAAATGCCGAGCTTTAACTCAGGGAGGGTGGATTGCTTGTTTTGAAGTCCTTAGCGCAGTAAGCATATCATTGCATGTCCACTTTACAAACGTGACACATTGCATAGCTTGTAAAGATTGTGCATTCCGTATAATTATGAACGGAAGCTTTATCATTTCGTTCTTAGAGGTGTAAAGAATTTTTACATACAAATTCAATTGTGAAGACGTCAATGATCGTACAGCATTTCCTCTCACTCTGCTTGTGCTAGCAACTACCTCTATGAACTAGATAAATTTCAATATAAAGTTCAAACATCCATAAACTAAAAAAAGACAATACTAGCAAAATTTATTCAAATCAGTAAGGGCTAGCATTTTGTCAGAATGTGCAAAACTATAAAGTTTAAATGGAAGATAGAAATGATATTGGGAAAAAACCACATTAACACAATTATTATGTTGCACGAGTGTAAAACACAGTTCATTACATACGTATTAAAGTAGACTATGTACGTTTAAATAATAACCCTGAACAGAAAACGCTAGGCTAGTGTGGTGAAAAGTGTATATAGATGCAAACCCATCTCCGTTTTCTATTGGACGTATTTATGTTGCCTCATTAAAAGCCGAAGTACAATCAATCAGCTGTACTGCCATCCATCGGCCTTTAGTTTTAAAGTCAAGTTTTCAATCTCTGCTTACGGAGACTGACATTTAGGAACTGTAGAGAATCAGAAATAGGTTATTATTTAAATTGGAAGGATGGTTTATCAAATGGTACTGCAAGGCTACACTCTACAGACGCTGTGCACTAACAGCTAACATCACTGACCAACAGATCAGCATCCACATGACTTGTGTACTGACATTGCATAGTATTTGTAGTGGTAGTACACATTCCGTCCTATCAATAAGCACGCTGTCAAGAGATGTGGAGACCAAACTGTGAGCAGCAATGTGATACATTTGCTGCGTATTATGGGACGAAATAACAGACAGATATCATTAAAGAGTGGACTTGGGACAACACGGTTGCCATTGACCTGTCATCCAGCACCTTGTTGTTTCTTTTTTAATATTTACTTGCATAATCTTTACCTTGTTACAATTTTACCTTTTTAAAAATGTACCTCGTTTGTGATTATCAGTTGATAATAATTGAGAAATTGTGAACAACTTTTACGCAGGGCTGGAGCATAAAACTTAAACTCCGTTCAATGATGTTCACACTTACTTAGCCGAAGGAGATATGCTACAAAACCTCCTTTGAAAAAGTTAATTCAGAATTATTTTGCAACCACTTCATCTACATCATTTTTGCCCTGTGCTCTGCAAAGGAATCCAACACCACTCTGTAAGATACATTTTTTTGTTAAAATTTTTGAAAAAAAAATTCTCTAAATAGTGTATAAAATTTCCGAATTACAGAATTTCCGAATTCATAGGCCGAATCCACCACGTTGCAATTAGAGGAAAGGATGAAAGCGCATCTGGATACGCTGAGGCCTCAAGTGACCGCAATTATTTCAAACACCGTAAAACTGGTAACAGTATTCTGGATACCATTTTTATTTACTTTCTCAATTCTCCTCACAAAAAGATATTGAAGATGGCAATAGACTTTACGTTGTTAGTGTATTACCTGGCACTACTAACATTACAGATTATGCTTCATTACAGCCATATTCACATTGGGACAGTTGTATTCAATCGTGACCCATAAATTTAAACGTGACCAGACGTTTAACCGAGACAACCAGAGCTTCATCAATACCACCGGGTCCTTAATCAAAACCCCATGTATGCAGTGATGTCATGGTGTGGATTCTGGTACGTGTGACATTTTCGGCTGCCAATTTTACTGTATGATGTCATTCCATCTGCTATCTTAAATCGTAATATCAAATCCAGTTGTGATACCCACACTAATTGGATCTAGAACTGGTCCGAAATTGATCAGATTTTTCCTACTTCTGTAATATCAGGCTTTTCAACGTGACATTGATCCTTTATTTTTCCAACTGCCGGTATCATGATAGGCCCACTTTATTGATACCACCACTTTTTCTATAGCAAAACCTTTTCTGTATCATTACCATTGAAAGAGAGTTGATGGAATTAACCAGGCTATTTTACTTTACCAATTGCTTCGTTTATTACTTAAAAATTAGCTTTCAAAAGAAAATATTTCAGATATCAATAACGTTTATCTTTCATATTAAGGTTAGTACAACTGACCTTTCGTCATTACGTTATAAATCAACATGAAGGTCTTCAAAGGAATATGGGTGTCACATGAAAAGAAAAAGGTTTTCACTAAGTATCCTATGAAATTGGCAACGTACTATGTCATTTGTTTAGTACGGCACGGGTTCAGTATGTAGAAATAAAAAAAACACTAACTACCCTTCGTGGAGTGAACTAAAAGTTTCATGACTTTACAACAAAATACAGAAAATTATACGACGTATTTTTTACAACTTGCTGGTTAAATTCGATTATTGATAGTGTTAGGGCTGCAGCAATTTTAAATGTAAGCAAAAGTAAGTTTAAACGTGTTTTTGTTACTCTTTTAAGAATAAATAAAATTTATACATTTAATTTTGATTGTTACGCTTCCACATCCTCCAGTTTCGTAATATGGAAAATTCTGATTTTTATGGAAAAGTTACAATATGTCTGCCTTGGATCTTCGTTTTGAAATAAGATTTTAGCTTTCTGGATCATTTCCAGATGAGTAAAACAGTGTCATTAGAGATATTTGCTGCCCTTAAACGTAAAAATCTCTCTAAAACTCTGGGAACTGTAAGGTTTTGGCTTCCCGGATGCATTGGCAGCACCCTGGCTCCAATTAACTGAACTGTTTACTTCTATACTGTGACTCTTGGGTCAAATTGCAGTAGAGTGCTAATCAACACCAGCAAGCAATTAAACGAATTTAAAAATTTTGGCTTATAGAAGCAACCAGTCATCAACAGTAACGTATTTTGCCACATTAATTACCATTCATGTTGGGGTTTTATAACATGAGAAACTGCTGCTACTTGATGATACCGGAAATAGAGCAACGATTTAAGCTATTTACACTTTTTTCTATCCTAACTAACCTACTTACTATTACATTGTTACGAGATTAATTTATTTTGGAAATAAAATTACGTTTTCAACATCATTGTTACGTTTTTGGTAGTTTCTACAGAATCGAAATGAAATTTGAAAGTCAACTTTGATTGACGATACCACTACTGACACCAAGTAAACATCGATACTTGTATCCTTATTTCGCCAACGCTGCTGTAAAAAGGGGGGGGGGGATGAGGCTTAATGGCGCGTCGACAGCGCGTAAAAAAGGTATGGCAGTAATTTTTAAAAGATATATGGGCGAAGAGTAGAACACTTATCTGAAACGCAATTTGGTTTTATAATCGAATATACGAAAACAAATATTCACTTGTTTTATTTATGGTTTGTAGTCGTGTAGTACAGAATTTAAATTTTCTGGCTTTGTTGATCATGTTTTACCCGTTTTAAAATAATACAAGTTATGTATATATGCAGCAAAATTCGCTGCCTTAACTTAGATGAAATTACGTGAGAGTCCAGTACGAAGAAAAATGCCTCTTTTAGCTTAATGAATATCGATAAAACTGGGTAGAAGCTGTGTGTCAGTGTCAACCATTGTTTGTCTAATGTGTAAATCCAGTAATAACTAAAATTAACCAAGGAGGAAGTTATAACACCGTCATAAAAAATGAAACTTCCTTGAGGAACCAATAGCAAGCAAAAATTATATATTGGTTACCATGGAGTAGATCACAACATATCGACTTATTGAGTAATTAGTTTACTCTACCTTCTGCACTTAAAAGATTAAATCATTAGGTATGGTGCACGGCTCTGTGAATGATACTGTCATTGCTTTAAACAGGTGAACATAAGCTAGCAATTCGGCAGCTAAATAATATACCGTGGTAGAGTTGCGAATATTGTTGGTAGTAAAAACAATATTTACAACTTTGTTTCCTTTGAGTGGATAGTGCTCAAAGGAAACGAACTGAAAGAGGTAGAAGGATAGCTGTGTACGTTTGTGAAGACGCATCTGCATCTTTGATACACATCTGCTTACATTGTGATTATGTGTTGAATTCAATGTTGGCTTGCTTCTATCATCAAGAGACTTGAATTAAGCTCGTATCGAACATAAAAAATAACTAATATGGTTTTCAAAATTTTAAGATATTTCCACAACGCGTCAGTACTGCCAAACACAAACGGACCTAATCGCTCAACTGTCTTCAAGTTATGCCAACCAATCATCATCTTGGGACAAATCTGTGGATTAATCTCTTGGGATTTCAAGTTTCGTGTTTTCCATCCTGGTTACCAACGGCCTACATATTACAGTTTTCTGTTTTGGTTTTATAGGACTGCAATATTGTTTTGCTTTCTCGGCAGTTATTTTGGTTTTTTAAAAAAATTAATAGGTGCCCAGATAAAGGAAAATGTAGTTGACAACATTATTGTGAATGCTAATATTACAATATGGATTTCTTTTTTGATGACCGTCTATGCTTACTGTTTTCTTAATGAAGAGCGATTTTTGAATGTGCTTTTAGTTCTTTTCCAAAGCAACGATATGCTGGGTAACAGACATTGTGCACTTCGATATTTATTGCATCATTTCGCCGTAACCTTGCTTAATACAGCAGTCAATATGATAGAGATTGGTGTTAATGAGGCAGATACATATAATTTCGTTTGTCGTACTTTTATCTGGACAGTTGGAAATTCTGTAGAAGCATTCTCTGCTATATTCTTCATATGTGTTGCTAACATATCCGGAGGACTTTATTCAGAACTAAAGTATAAATTGAATGAAGTGTTGCAATCATCTTCAGCCGATATCCACATGCAATTGTATAATATCCGAATTTCCTATCAGAAGATGCATCAGATGACCAAATCTATACAAAATACATTTGCAATGCTCATAACTGCCAATCTGGCATTACATACTACTTCACTATGCCTGAACATTTACATTGCTGTTTTCAACATGTATGGTGAAATTCTTTCAATAATATACATAGTTTGTTATTTACTGATAGGAGTAATGAAGATCTACACAGTCGGTAACTCAGCTGAATACTTAACCAACCAGGTAAGATTTGCTAAGATGAGTTTCTGTTTATTTAAGTAAGTACATGCTTACATTAAGAAATATTGCACATTTGTTAATATCCATACTGTGTATGTGTAATCTTAACAACGAGTTGTGTTGAGAAAAAATATGACACTTGTCAAAGGAAACAAATATTTTAAAATCTGTAAAGTGCACAAGCGTACAACAAAGCTCGATGTTTGAGATGAAAAACTTTAACTCATTTTCTTGAGCAAAACAACTTAAAAATAATAAACATGATCTGGAAAATCAAGCCATTAAAACCATTTATATTCTAGGTGATAGACAAAGCAGTCAGAACACAATAGGTTGATATGAATGAAACGACGGTGCTGCAGGCATGCACCAATGAAAGTTAGGAGAAAATATTATATCAGCTATTTTTATGTGGTGATTTTAGGCTTGCCTTGGTGGCAAAACTAGGATATAGAAATAAAAAAAAAAGAAATTAATAAACACTTTAAATTTGTTGACATTTGGGAGAACGTGATTGAAAATTGCAGGAGAGTTGAGAGCAATGGAGAGCGTTTCTAGCTTTAATCTGGTTCGAAATTGAGGAATTTAGTACAAAATGTGGATACTAGAACTATTCGGTTTGTAGCATGTTTTTAAAAATATTTTGTAGCAAGTCGGATGTCCTGGATGTGGAAAAGGGAGCGAAGTTGTTCAGTAACTCCCTGTATGTAGCATGACAACAAGAAATATTGGTGGGAGGAAGTCAATTTTTTGTATAGAATGATGCAGTTTTTTCTATTGAGCAATTTGAGGTTGAAAACTGAAGCAGAAGCTGAAATGGATTGCCAATTTTGATAAATTTGGTGAAACTGTATTGGAATTCGGAAAGGAGTTGTTGTAGCTGTATGGTGTGAGCATTCACTATTTCAAGTTCATTCTTTAATCTACTGAGTTTATATACTGGATCAGCATGTAACTGAAAAGGAGTAATGTGGGTGGTTTGTGATGGTTTTCTGAAATGTAGAAATTCTACAATGTATACGTCTAATGTAAACAGTGAGATTGTGGAAAGAAATATCGATGGTAAAGTTAAAGATTTGGTGAAATTCGTTTGGAAATTAAAAAATGCAGTTACTTTTAGCAGCCGAGCAAAGTGCAAGATATGGAAAAAATATGGAAATGTACTACCAGTTTGCTGTCGACAACCGCTATTAAGATGCCACACCAGCTTGTGACAATAGTGCCCACCACGGGCACCCCACTGTGCTGACAGAAATAGCATTTTATACTGTATATACGAAAACACAAAAATTAATTCGAGTACATCTAAGGATTCGTCAACCAGTCGAGCAAGGAGAAGAAAACAGGGTAAGCGTGTCGGCAATAATTTATAAATGAAGGTTCTGTGTATGTATGTAAGAAGTGCTAAGCATCCACTGCACTACATGTCAATTGTTGTTGTCCAATGAATTATGTTACGCCCATGTGAATGGCACCACAAGCACCATCTTCCCTTAGCTTATTTGACATGACATAAGCAATAAAATGGCGGTTCTAGGCAAATATTCCCCTGTAGGACCCCCCCCCCCCCGAAAATATCCCCCGTCAATATTCCCCCGTTCGATTTCCCCCCAGGAAAATATCCCCGTTATATAAAAAAATCACGATTACAAAACAAAATAAACAAACCGTTAGGTTAGGGGAGAGAATGATAATAACCATTCTAAGACCTCTGCCAATCATAACTGGTGGAAATTCGCTGCCGTAAAATACTAATTTTTGTACCGAATAAAAATGAAATCCCGCCCCAAAAAAGGAAAGCAGAAGTTGGAACAAAAAGTAGCTGATGTAAAAAATAACCAATCTCTCCCACCTCCTCCACATCACCACAGATAATTGTAAATGAATTATTATATACCTTTTCATCTTAGAATGAGATATTATTGCAATGAGCTATGCCCTGAGATTGTCCGGTTTTACTGGTGCTGTATCCATTCACTGTGGAGAGTATTCTAAGTATTCTAACCTTCGAATCAGCGTTTTTTTCCACTGAGGCTGCAGTGCACGACCAGCCAGAATTTGAATGCAACACACTCACTGACAAGCCTCTTCTTTTTGGATGCGCTTCACAAATAAATAAATAAATGACTGAAAACTGTGATGCCACACTTCAATCGAGTTATCTGTGAGTGGAAGCTCTGATTGTGTGCGTAAGTGCATCGTTCAGAACTGGATGCCTTAAGTAGGCTGCGGCGACCGTGATGCCTGTCTAGTATAAGTATCCTCAAAATAATCTAGGATAGGGGCTGCGTCTAGCAGCAGTTGTTCAAAACCATCAGCAACATTGCCACAATGCAAAAAGGCAAGGGAAGGAACCATACGCTACTGAAGGGAGAGGTGATCATTATCTCTATAATCCATTTTCAACCTCCTTGCCCTTTTTTTTGCAGGGCAGAGGGGGATGGTTCCCAGCCATGATCGATATTTAAAAAAGTTTCATTCCTAGTATTTTACAGCAATGAGCTTCCGACAGTTATAAGTTTCTGGCTTTAGGATGGTTATCGTTCCCTCAACTAACGTATTTATTTTTGTTTAGTGTTTGTACAATTTTTTTTTTTGGGGGGGGGGGGGGATTTTACGGGGGAAATTGCTATTGGGGGAAATTTTCTGGAGGAAATTTTCTGGGGGAAATCGAACGGGGCGATATTTATCAGGGGGCTCTTCACCAGGGGGATATTCGCCTGCTACTATGAAATGGCCCAGTGCCAATGAAGGTGGCTGCAGAATCGACCAAAACTCACAATTCTCATGTTGTGATTACTTTACCAAAGCATGCCACCTCCCAACGTTCCTTTGGCTATAAGGATGCTTATCCTATGGTCGATTTAGTTTAGGTGAACTTAAAACTAACTTAATTTAAATGTTTACTTAATTCTAGACACTTGAGCACGATAGACCCCGAATACAGCTATGGGTCACAACTGAATGCAATTAAGTGATATTAAAGTTAATATTACCATTAAAGGATGATTCCGGGAGTGATTCCGGAACTTTAATTCTGTTGATTGGTATAACAAATTATTTTTCCAACAATAAATTAGGCTTAAGTCCTACTTCCATAACTTTGATATCAAGGGTAAGCGAACTTGACAAATAAGAAGGCTAGCCTAAATGGAGAAATTGGGGAACCTGTGTGCCATACTTGCAGCAAGAGATCAGCCAGCCTTGCTTGACAAAGTTGGGTTTAAATTACTGTTAAAAACTTCACTCTATCCCTGACTAACTCTTCAATGAGTCGTCTACGTATTGATTTTAAAGGTCCTTGTAACGGCCGAATTAACTTAGAAATCAAAGGTGGCCAACCAAAATTTTCGTTTGCATTTCAAATGAAGTTAACTATTAGTCATAGCATAATTCGTAAATGTGAATGTTATTTGTGACCTATAGCTACTGTAAAACGTTGTGTCTGACAATGGGCCAGATTGTGTATCACTGGAATTCAAACGGTATTTAAAAGAAAGTAGCATGAGCCATATTGCTAACGTAGCATTTTTTCAAGGCTCAAACGGTTTTGTGAAAACGCAGTGAGATCACTTAAACATTCTTTAAAAGTAAACCTAACAGCTGGGGTAAATCATGAAATGGCTGTCCTAACCTACCTTATTTCTGCCCATACCGTTGCACATTCAATGACTAATTTGCATCGTGTCAATAAATTCTTAGTCGCAAAGTGTGTTGCAAAGTTACATCTTCTAATTACTAATACCCAAGACAGAGTAGAATAGAAACAAGAATTTCAACTGCATAAAGTGTGTAGAAGTTTTTAAACAAACGAACGTGAGTTGGTAAGGGACTATCCTTCCCTAAATCGTTACAAATGGGTTGATGCATCTGCAAAGCAACAAGTGCAATCTTCGAATGTATTTTCTTGATCAATTTTACTTTTTAGGTCTTATTGCTCTTGAGTTCGAAACAGCGAAATTTGTGGTGCTTGTGTGCTTTGTAAGCTTGTTTTGATGTGTTTGGTGTCACACTGCTAAATATTGTGCTTACCGTTGTATCCTAAACCATGATACACTTCAAAATAGACAGTTGAGCCTACGGCCTTCATTCAACCACCAATATGACATGAGTAAACTGATAAGACGAATTTTGTTGTTGAAATCAGTATTTTAGGAGTGAAATAAACCTGGATTCTCCAACATAATTGTATAACTAAATACGGATGCAAACCTATTTACGTTGCCTTTTGGACTTATATGTCAGACTGCCTGAGCGGGGAATCAAACCCAGGACCTCTGAAATCAAAGGCCAAGGCCCTACCGCTAAGCCAGACTGACACGGCCTATGTCAGTCTGGCTTAGCGCTAGCGCCTTGGCCTTTGATTTCAGAGGTCCTGGGTTCGATTCCCCGCTCAGGCAGTCTGACATATAAGTCCAAAAGGCAACGTAAATAGGTTTGCATCCGTATTTAGTTAACCAATTTCGAGCCCATTGGCTTTCCGTCCCGTTTAACCCATAACATTATTGTACACCATGTTTCCTCAGACCCCATAAAGTCATTTGTCGAACGGGTGACTCGTATTACTTTCGGGAAAAACTTGCATTAAAAAAAATATGATGTGGTTGAAAAATGTCACTTGTGCGGCAATTCGTCCCAGCGAATTGGAACATGCTGCAGCATTTAAATGGGTTTTAAAGTTTAACAAGCTTAGATTAAAAAAAAAATGGATTTAAATTTCTAGTTTCACCTCGCAGTCCAGGCAAATTCTCGTTCAGGCTAGTAATCAATCCCGACAAAAATTAACTAAACTGACTAATAGTCTGGGGATGTTGAATGATCCAGATTGAAGACAGAAAGCGAGATCCGCATATTCTATCCCGGTAAACCCAGTAAACCTTGTGGGAAGTTTTGGAAATATAAGCACAACGTGTTGCCACATGAATTGACTATTAATAATTTATAGGCGTCCAGTACTGTGCTGTAATGTTTTAACGTCAAGATAATAAATGATTGTGATGCGTTGTGTAATCAATAAAAAGGGACTACTCTGTCAAATGTTCAGACTAATACCGAAATTATTATGTAGGTAAATTATTTTCTTAAGAGTTAACATTACTTACATGACAACTTACGGATGAAGACAAATGGCATGTAGACCTTAATAAAAGTTAATTGAGACGATTTTTTACATATTTAAGCCAAATTTAACGCCGTGTCTTTAGCAATGAAGTTGTGTTGAAGGAAACTAACCATCCTTTTTTAGTGATTTTTTAAAAATTAAAATCATTAGGTCTCTACAGTAGCTCATTCTGTAATTGTCTACAGTTTAAATTTCCAACTTGCTCTACTAATTATCCTATAAAATGAATGTGATCACATGCTTTTCAGGGTCGGTCAGGTGTTGAATGTTTACATGATGTCAGGCTGCACATGACAAACGAAGAGGAATTTCAGTTAACACATCCACATTCATCGAATTTCTTCAGTTCCACAAAATTAGTAGTTTTTCTTAATTAATATTGACCTTCATTCTTTGCAGACAACAATATTGTTTAACACGTTAACGCAATTTCCATCTGAAATTATTTCTATACTTGGATTATTCGCAATAAACAGGAAAACAGTTACAACGGTAATACCACTGAAAACAGACCACATATGGTATTATCAGATAATTTTGTCTTCTTGTTTCCACCATCTTATTTTCAAAGCAATATGCCATTCCCGTTGCAGATAATATTCGATCTTAGTTTAAGTTTACATCGTTATTCTAAATAACTAATTGCTTTTCCAAAACTTATAAAAACATCTCGCATCTGCACTTGATGTTTTTTTTTTCAGTTTGGCACACACCTTAAGATTAACAAAACATAATCTGGATTAAACCAAGCACTTGTGGTATTCCTACTCGTGATGCATTTAGTAAATTTATTTCATTATTTTCCCTAATCGGTCTATTTCTATGTTTTAGATCCTAAGTACTATTGTTACCTATGTTATTATACTGCTACAATTTCGACCTGTCAGCAATACGGACTGTTACAAGAACCACACACAACATTACTAAAACTGACTGTGTTGCCACTTCTTTTCGTTGTATGAAAGTGTAAATACTATTCAACAAATTGGCCAATGATGATCAATATTTAATTTGTTCAGTTAATAGTGGAATAAAGCATTGCTGTTGCAAACTCATACATCAAATCAAAATGTAGCAATTCTTTTTTAACCTCCGAAACAGCACAATACGAATTTGAACATGTTAACTTACCTAGTTACATAGGACTTTAAACAAGCTGATTATCTTCAAGTAGGTTGTGTCTAACAGCTTCATGCAGGACGTCAAATGTAAAGAACTAACACAAACTGAACGTATATTTGTTCTTCTAACATTGTGATGATAATATAATCAGGTTTAAAAAGCTAGCAGAGGCTTCACATAACGTGAGGGAGAAAAATAAGGGTGGATGCCTCACCCCAATGCATATCTTCAGTATGAGTCTCCATCTGTGTAGTTTGACTTTTACTTATCGGGTTGGTGCATGAAGTTAAACACATAGACAGACCAATGAAGTAATTCTTAAGATGTACCTAAGATTAATACATTAACAATAAAACAATGTTACAGTGCAACGGGAAAGAAAACTCCTTATAACAAGTAGGATGAATACAAAACGTTTTTAGCTCTGCAAAAGATACATTTACAATAAATATATAAATATAAAATTTCCAGATTCGATACTAAAGCATGGACGACCCACACAAGTAAGGAAAATTCGCCCCAGTTTGTGCTAACCTACAACTATAGGTGTAGTATGGACCCATGCCATAATTTGCATGATGTTTCATGCAGCATCAGTAAGAAGAAAGCCAGAGGAGTAAACAATCGGCATCCTGGACTGATCACGACAGACATGACAATAACGAAATAGCATGATATTAGGAATTCATAAACCATCACTTGTCATGTAATACTGTCACTGAAACTCAATACATAACCACTTAAGTGTATAAAGTAAAAGTCAGTTGAATATGGGAATATTAACAAAACATGTTTCTAATATTTTAATTAAAAGTAGGACACCAATTTGGTAAGGACACCAAAACAGCTGTTGCAGAGGATATCCACGTTTCCGATTTTTGTAAAGTGAATAATTATTAAGTTTGTATTGTGTGTACAGCGTATCTTGAGTCCTGAAAGTATTTTATAAGCGGCTACGTCTTCCTGGAGGGGGCGGATTTAATTGACGACCGCCATTATTTTTTTAACCACTTTGATATCAACAAGGCACACTGCTACCAGAAACTTACAATCGATTATCTGTGTTCGTTCTGCAGCGAGCTCAAGACAGGGCACAATTTATGTAGTTGTGACTTACAGAGAAATATACTACTGTGTTAAAGACTTGTGCGTAGTTCTTAGGCCATCAAATGCTGTTACTTGTAAATTGTTTAAATAACATATTGTGCAAGTGCAGAGTTACCGGTAGGTTCTTGTCACTGTCTAACATCCTTCAGCTGGTACGTCATTGGACTTAAAATCGCTAGATTTTGAAGCGGCCTCGTCATTTCATAGCTAATTAGGCAGCAAATGAGATAACTTTCCTAGATAGAAAATGGGATTTATGAAGAACCAGCACCTTCAACAAAAGCTATATTTCAGATGGGTTTCATCATGACGAAGTGTGAGGATACCCACTTTAAATTACAGGTTTTCATTTACAATGGTTCGGGTATCTCACAATTTGTTCTTCATTGTGATCACCCAGGTGCTAGGTCTCTTGTGGCTCTTTGTGTAACTTGATGTAATGGACTCTTTAAAAGTGCGTAATTTTCTTCCCAACTTAAGGTAATCTGTAGTAAATCCCATAGAATCAGATTGAAACCAAACGCAATCAGATAAAGGTACTTATATCAGCGTTTCTGGTTCTCACTAAGTCGAACATTAGTTTGGGTTTCGATACTTTGTATAGTTTTTTCACATTCAGATCGTAGTAATCATTACAAAGGTATTTATCCTCGCTCCAGTTCTATGTGCCTTTTCCTTTCATGAATCGGAGGTTACATGTAAATGAACACTTGTTTTTTTTCTAAAGTGGATTTTTTCTTTGTACTTTACCACGCACTATTGTTGTTTGCTGTGACGTGCATATCACGTGACTGGGCTAGTCCAATCAGATGGCCAAACAGCCGTTGTTCTCGTTCGTCATTGGCTAACTCATGGTGACGTCACAGCAAACAGCCATTGCGCATGGTTTAGTAACGTGAACAAATATTTTAGATGTTGTAAAATGACTAGGCCTAATCAAAAGGAAAATTAGTCAATACAACGTAATTTATAACACGCCCAAAGGCTAATTAAATAAATTTTCACTGATTAAAGCAAAATATCAATTCTGTTCGTTTTCATATATTATTCAGTAAAATTCCTTATGAAATTTCCCTTAAGTTGCTGTCAGCATGTCTTGTTTAGACGAGTACATATGACTTTCAGCACTTAGCAACATTAGCAGTCTAACATCCAGCGACGGAACACGTGCAATTGCACATCTGTTTGGTATTACTTCCATCAGATCGGAATTGCACCAAAATTATCATATATGTAAGGATTGTGCTTCCAATCTAAGGAACAAAAAAAAATGCACTATTTTATTACACAAAGTTAACCTCCTTGTATAATAATAGCTATTTAAGTACTTACTACGGTGAACAGTTTTCTTGAAACTTTAAACAATCCACAGGAGGCTGTCATTTCGATGGGCCAATGCGTTAATTTGTTAATCAGGATTACTGTAGCCTGAAGTTAAATGGCAGAAACTGATATTGGTTACGGCTCCGTAATAAATACAATAAAATAAAAGGAAGAAACAATTTCCGCCTTTCTATTCCACAAACGATATTGATAATAGCTTGTTACAATACCTGAAATTCCTCTCTCTTTAACAATGCACCCTGTTTTACATTGAGTAAATATTCACAGCCTCGTTTAGCCTATAAGGATTAAACAAAATGTCTTTAGGTACAATAAATCAAATAGTGGAAAACAAAATGTACTTTGAAACATTGTTTTACAGAAACACTATCTTAGTGAAGAGTGCAATAAGTGTTTATGGGAATGACTGCAGCAAAAAGGAAAAGAAAACAAATATGTATAGTAAAATACAATGCGATCCTTAAACTAGGGGGATTCTACTATGTAGATGTTCAGTTAGAGGGTTTAAAAAATAAAAGCTCGTTTGAAGCGTTCTTCAGTATCCAACCAAAAAACTGCGAAGCAGTGGGATAAGGCAAGATAAGAACAAGATATTGCATGAAGTCTGTTAGGGCCTACCAACAATAAGATATTGACAGCAACGAATAGATGTAATCCTTGAGTTGATCGTTACCACAGTATCAGGAAAAAAACACCACTGATAAAACGCCCCCAGAAAAAAATGCTCCCAACAAAACGCTCCCTGGAAAAAACGTCTCGAAGTAGGAAAATATGCCCCAGGTAGTGGTCATCGTAGCTTAGCCTCAGATTTAAGACACTCAATATTTAAAAAAACTATATTTAAAAAAATTATATTTCGTATTAATAAACTCTATTTACAATTCATTTTTACCTACTTTTTTCCTTAAACCAAACTTCTTTCTCCATCAAAAACATCTAATGAGGTTGACAATTCAGCTGGTTCATCTGTATGAGCATTAGTTTGCTTCAAATACTTACAGTTCCAAGAAATTTATTTAAATAAATCTTCGCGTATTTACTAAACTCTCCCCGTTTACGATATACATACATAGCTACATTTTTCCTTAAGCTAGCATTCTTTCTCCTTCAAAAAATGTTTATTGATCAAGAACTCCTTCTTCAATTTTTGACATATCTATACTGCAGTCGCGGAATCACCCACAATTTTATTCTCACTAAGTGCGTAACTGTTAAAGAAAAACAGTATATCTTTTAAGTTAATTAAAACTGAAAGGTACTGAAAGGCAGACTGAAAGGTACCATAAAGGTAGAAATTCGAAAGGGAATCCGTACTCGGGGCGTGGAACTGCTCATAATTTTAGCATTTAAAAAAATAAATTTCTTGGAACCTTGTGTCATTTGAAGCAAACTAATGCTAATATAGGTAAACCAGCTCAGTTTTGATCCTTAACAGTTAAAGAAGTGTAATTAAGAATGGGGCGAGTCTGGAGATGCGAACCAAAAACCTTTTACTTAGGGGCATTATTTCCTGAATAATTTTTTCCTATGGGATTTTTTCCTGGAGGCATTTCTTTCTAGGGGCGTATTTTTTGGGGGGCGTTTTTTCCGTGAGCATTTTGTTGAGAGCTTTTTTCGAAGGCATTTTGTCGGAAGCATTTTTTTCTTGATCTCGTTACCACATTATAGGAATTTCATGTATTTCTCCCATCACCATTGATTCCTCTTGTTGCTGCCAAGCTTAGCGATTGTTGAAGCCTTGCTGGCAGATTCAGAAGAGCATTTTTGATAAAAGTAAAAATCCTATAACAGTGGTGACTCCATCAATAAATGGTGGCAGGCACCACATGACGGGTAACCCTGGGTTGCGACCTGGCTCACCCAAAAAGTTAACAAAACACCGGACTTTATTGGAAATATAAACAGAAACAGAATTATCGGTCTTGCTTCTGTCTTCAGGAAGTCTTCCAATGCCAAGGAGATCTTGCTTCCGTCTTCTGGTGGTTTTCGTTTCTGTATTAAGTGCTTAAGGGGGTTCGACGACATAGCTGGCTGTCACAATTGAGCCAAGACGGTGTAGTCCATCTTCCTGTCTTGTCATGTCCCTGAAGTAGTGACTTGTAAAGACAGTTTGGCTGCTCCATGATGTACCCTGAAGGATTTCGGCAATGGAGACTTGATGGTGGAAAGCCTAAGAGGTTGAAAGTGCTCTGAGTTCATATGCCGTTCCCCTGGTGTTGTTGTCGGTGCAGCTTATGTACTGGTCGTAATAGGCTTTGTGGATAACCTTCATGATCCAGTTTGCGATCACTGCTGCCGAGGTGATGTTAGTTCCTTTGGAGAATGGCAGGAAGAGTTGAAGTCGCCCATTGCGACACTCAAAGTCGGGTGCCCACTTGATATAATAGCGTAAAGCTCCCACAGGATAAAGTGTTCTTTAGGTTTCGTCAGCAATGATGTTTGTGAATGTGGACTGATGATTGGATTTGAAGGTTCTGAGGGTTTTGGGTCTTGACACAAGAGTCTACACGAGGCCTCAGATGACGAATTTGCAGTTGTTGAAAAATCAGGATCGCTTGAAAGATCTTGCATTTCGCTACACTGAAGGCTTCCAGCGAGATAGGTTAAGAAGGTTGTTTTTCTTGTGAGATGATTGATGTGGCAAATTACGATTGGTTCATAAGGTTCCTTCATGAGAGATTCGAGTCCCACAGGTAGGTCCCAGTCTGGAAAGGTGCGATGAATTGAAGGACATTCAACTTTGAATATTTTCAGCATGGTTGAATGCAAAAGTCTTCGAGGAGATGAGTGTTTCCTGCTGCTTTGAATACTGAGTTTAAGGCAGAGCGGTACACAAGTATTGTGGAGCCCTTGACACTCTGCTTAAATAGGTCATTACAAAAGATTAGACGTTCAGGGATAGGGGGATTGACTGGATTAATCTTCCTTCGGTTGCACCAATGAAAAAATCGTTTCCAATCTGTCATAGATTTTGTTAGGGGAGTCTCTAATTGCTTTGCTGGTAATCTTGGTAGCTTGTTCCTCAAAAATTCTTTCCTTTTTGATGAGGCCAATAATAGTTGCTACCCGTGCAGGTGTAGAATTTTGGGGTTCAGGTGGAGTTTTGTTCCTTTTTGTTGTGTTAGCAGGTCTGGACAGTTAGGAAGGCTTCTTGGTTGATCTATGAGGAAGCTCAGAAGCCGGGGGAACCATGAAGCTGCCGGCCGTGGAGCATGGAGTTAAATTAAATTCAACTATACCGATCCAAATTCAAGTTGGTGAAGCAAATGGGAATATGGAAGAAGGGAGGTTGAGGAAGGGAGGGAGAGGAAAGGTGGAGAGTATTACAGGAAAACAAATTACCTGTCATAGTGAACAGGTCAAATTACCCTGGTTGGCGCTAATGACCAAGCTGTCGATGCGCCAATAAGCCTCATTCCCCCCCCCCAAATTACCCTTTAAACCAAACACTGGACAAACACCGAAACAAAAGCCTGTGTGAAACAAAATTCAGGGTGAAGCTGTGCATGACTGGTAGCTAAACACATAATACGAGAAGACAACAGTTTAATGCCTAGGGTAAGAGAAGCAGTAGCTAGCCATCGCTAACCACTGATATAAATGAATTGACTTGAACAGTTCACGCCAACAACTAGAACCCAATCAAAACCAATAATCTAAACTTTATGGACGAATCGCTCTTCTAAATTGTAGCATGAATTGTGTCAAAATGGACTGGTATAAGCAATTTAATGCACACTTTTGGTAGAGCAACATCGTTGAAGATGTAGATGATTGTTGCATTCTGATTGCCTAAGAGATAGCTCTATCAAAACTCTGTACTAATTCACTTAAATCTACCGATTGTTGGAAAAGCCAAGTTATAACCATTACTATCCTACGTTCGTCCTACCATCGTTAAAATGATGCGATATGAATTGCATATTTTGCACGGTTCCAACAATGCTTAATAATGGTTAACTAATTATTCTGGACAGCTATTCCATGCACTTGTATTTATTTTGCGCCTTTTTAAAATTCTTACAAATATGATCTTATTTATAAAGCGACATGCTGGTTCGGATGGCTACTTTTCGTTTTCCAGCAGTATTGCATTCTAAACGTCCAACATTCCTTTCTTTCACAACTGCTACAGTATCCTCGTCACCATTGTTGCTTGATTCCGAAGTACCCCTTCAGCAAACACTGGAATCAAGATATTATTTTTTTTTTTGCTTTATGCACGAATCCAAATTGGGGTATCTGCCTTAATGACGACGATAGTGGCAATTTAGCTTGAGAAATCCAAATATTGCCCCAGATATTGTCTCAGTTAGACTAGAACAATCTTTAGTAACTATATCGTGTAACTTTCTTTCAAAGTGCATATTTAAAGCATCATTGCTCGAGGGTGTCAGTCTCAGAATTTCCGAATTGAAATGGGAACTTACCCCGTTAGTCAACAGCGTATTTTTGTTTATAACAATGCGCAATAATTATTGGAGCGTCTTATCAAAGCACAAGTTTAAAGCATTGTGGCTCGATGGTTGTGTGAGCATCGGGAAACAAGGAAATGAGGATTTCTTTACTAATCCGATAAAGTTATTGCGATTCGGGGCTGCCTCATTAAATTAGGGTAATAAGAGAGTTATACCCTAGAATGGATTTTGCAAAAATTGGACTTCTCCCCCTTGAACGATCCCACACCTCTTCGGGCAACAAGGGAATGAGAATTTACTCCTTCATCTGACAAATTCACTTCTTTTGGCACTAATACAGGGATTGTAAGTTGGGAATAAGACAGTTGTAGGATGGAATTTGCAAAAATAGGTGGGTATAAGCTATTTATAAATGCACACTTTTGGTAGAACCCCGCTTCCCACAAATGAAAAATTTTATCATCTACTACAAAGACTGTCATGTTTTTTTTTAATTATTGTGGATTCGAGTGAAACCTGCAAAACTGCAATTTAATAAAACGACATCCATAAAACTCCATTTAGCCATTCATTATGACTGTTCTTAAAATCTTGATGGTGGGCTTTTTTTCAGTAATTCCAATGATCGCGGCAGTCACCTAAAGATGTCTGCGGCAATGTTTTCCCCAGAATTATTGGCAACTGTCGGTGTATTAATATGCCATGGGTCTATTTATTTTGATCGTATAGCACTAGTGATGCATGCATGTCATAGGCATTTTGCAAACTGGTACAGATGCTTCACCACTGCAAAGAAAAAAACGCATAGGAACTTACCTGATAAGTCATGTTGTCAGCTGCTGAGCCAATCGTATAAATTCGCAAAATTGAAAGGAAAATTTCTCCTAGACGGACTGGGTCAAAGAGTCCTTCAAAATTGTCGTCTACTCCTACTATCAAGGAATATAAATCGGTACAGAGTGAGACAGTGTGAAGCGTTAAACATGCAGTGATAAGAAATGCGAAAACGTCCTGAATGGCCGCTGCGATTTCGTAACATTCTTCATAGCGTTTGTGAAGAGCAGTGAGACGTTCACCTATTGATGAAAATGATGAAGACATCATTAGTTTGAGTTCGTCAGCCATTGATGAGAAGCACTCAGCACTTAAAGCAGCAGCAACAGTAAAAGGGACTGCGGAAAAAATTTCCACAATGTAAGTCGTAACAAACTCCACACAGAAAAGACATTTTTCAAAATACGTAGGTTTGGTATCGAGTATTACGACTGGAAAAAACAATGCAATTACCACAAAGTTGAAAAGAGTCTGGCCAAGTATTTTTAGTATGAAATTTCTTCCGTGTATTCTGCGACGATACGAATCCTCCTGCTTGATAAGTAAGACAAGCAGATCCCAAAACATTTTCTCATTCACGTTATAGTAAACGATGACCACCCATGTAAACAGTATTAAAATATCTATGTTCAAGTGGAGAATAACCTTGTCGAATAAGGGCATTTCTTCAATGGTTGATTCAGGATTGTTGACGATATAATAAACAGTTGGAACAAAAACACAACATGTCACTAGAGCTATCTTGTAGAACCATGAAAGAATGCACTTCAAATTAGGGCAACCATTAGTACAATTCTCTGTTCGGGGTTGCCATGAAAGAAGGCCAAATAAGTTTCCTAAAGCGATCAAAGGACGACAATACTGATAAGTGGAATAACTCGAAAGGTCTTGAAAACTGAGACCTGATGGGTACATAGTGTCTTTTCCAGCAATTCCGACGGAATTCATGACGTTTGCTTTAAAGTGACTTGCAGCCCTGCAGGATATCTGAAGCAGTAAATTTGGGAAAGCATTTCCAGACCCTAACTCAACCAAAATCCGCTTATATGCTCACAAGACCATGGGAAAAAATGGACGAAGCTTTTGATCTAGAAATTTCGGGGGTTTCAACAGGAACCAAAACAGGAATGTGACACCACACTGTATTGCTTGAATGTAATTCCACCGACTAAGCTAAAATATGAATTACGTGCTGGATACGTCGAATGTCTTTACAATACCACAACTAAGAAACTTCTCGTTGCCGTATACTTAAAACAAGGGGTTGCAAGTGGTAAGTGACTAAAGAATTCGTTCTTTTTATGGAGTATCGATAAAAATTAATTGTTCTTCGGATGGACAGTTAAGCAAAACATTTATACTTCTGAATGCATAAAATTGGAAATAGAAGTGCTTCGACTGCAACAGCACCATGAATTAAAAGCGTACCAATTTAGAAATTGAGTTCACCAAACAAGTAAAATGCCTACAACTGTGAATTCCCTTTTTCCATAAGAAGTAATTCCACACGTCGTTTGACATTCAATAGCGAAAACAAACTGATGGTTGTATGTCAGACAAATTCGCTTCATTTTTGTTTTTGCGAGGTACGTTTGCGTGAGTGTTCTTCTTCTTCCGGTAATTTTCAGAAAGCTGTTAACTTCCGTAGTTGGAAAACTCACTCACTATGCATCTTACATCGATTTTCCATTTAGATGGAAAAAAATAGATGTCGTCAGCAACTTTTTGTAGGATCTTACTGACGCAAGCACATTATGTAGTTTCTTAACGACGTTAATGATTCCTAATGTTTTATTTCCAATGGAGAAGACAGTTGTTAGTAGAGAATTATGTACAATGAAACATGTCAACAAGTATGTTTTTTTAACGCTCATAAACAGGATGTGCTAGTAGCTCAACGATATTTCCTTTTATCATTTCTCTTTTCAGCTCTTACAGCAAAAATGTTAAACTAGATCTGCTTAAAAAATGATTGGATTATTTCTACCCTCTGATATCATTACGAACAGTTATTTTTAGATGTCGACGCAATTCGATGTCGTTGTTTCTGGCGCCATTTTATTAAAAGGGTTTCCTGTTCTCATCGCAGAGTCGTGTCTAAGGAATAAAATATAAACTTTTCGATCAAAAAACAACAGTTTGGAAATATTGAAACCTTTGCTAGCCCCTTCCCTCGCCAACTGTGAGTCCTACAGCCATGTTGCAAAGTCAAAAATTCCAAAACGTTAACAGAAGGACTGCATTACTACAAAACTAAAGACTTAAATTCAGCAAAAAAACAAATTGAACTTATGATTCTTCATGTTCGGCCCCAGCTTCGCTAATAATAATTTATTATTAAAACATTTTTCGTTTGTATGATTTTAAAGGTGTGTTTTTTTAAATATCAATTTATGTCTTAATATACTCGCTACAGCGGTTTTAAAAAAAAATAATATCACTGGGTATTATTGATACTGAGCATTTCTGATTTTATGTTGAAACTGGTGGTTTTACAGCTGTGCTATACCTTTCACGAGCAATACTGATGACAAACGCCACCATTAAATCAAAACATTGTTCAACTGAGCAAGTCGAATCATTTGCGGACCATGTGCTTAGTATAGAAACCTTTCCATCTCGTCTGACATGATAACACAGGCAAGCAATGTGCCAGCGGTTCTTGACTATAACGTTTTTGCCTGTAGTTTTTTCCCCGAAAAGTCCTTAGGTATTGCTTGAGCCGTGTGAAAACGGAAGAATACCTATATCCTAAATCAAGAATGCAGACGATGTGTTCACTATAACGGACACATGGCTTAACAGAATGAATTCCCAAGAAGAACAACAACATATTTTATCCTTCAATTTAACAGGTAAAAATTGGCTTGAACTTTATCTAAACAGTGCTACACCATGCTCGATACTTGTATTGTAATTTGTCGTTACCAAAAAAACTGACTGGGAAATGTGGTAAACGATGAAAATACATAGGTAAAACTTCACGAAAAATGTACAACAGGAAAATTAAAGGTACAAGAAAACAACCATAACACTTCAGAAAACAGTAACCACTTTGCAGCCGTATGTTCTCCGTGACACCCTGCAATCCCGTATCGGAAACAAAATGAAAATTATCAACAACAAAAAAACAAACTAATTAATCACTCGGAACATAAAGGCTTACAAATGAAATATTCGTTATTGAAGAATGGCCTGGTGAGTTTGATTCTCAATCGGGGGTAGTTGTTTTTATTTCTGTCTGAGCGGAGTGTTTACCAACAATGCAGGACTTTATTATCAGCAAATTAATATCAGAAAACGACACCTACCCTTCATTTAGATATCGTTTAGGAATCAAACATCATTATCTTCACCAACTGTAATAAACGAAGAACCACCATGGAGACAACATAGAACATGGCTAAGGATGACAAATGAGCAGCGATATTATGAAAACATCACGTGATATCTTTAGTCCTGGAATTGAACCCAGGTCTTTGGATAGGGTTTCCAATCCGCTAGACCACTACGCTAACACAACACCATCTTGTATGAAATAACGTCAGTATACGACCTAAGGTACTGATTGAGTTAATGTAGTATATTGGTCTAGTGCATTAGAGGACCAATCCAAGAACCTTGTTCAATTCCCGGGTTTACAATGGAACAAACATTTTTCTTCAATATTACTGTCCATCCCTATCTGTTCACAATAATAGCTGCAGTCTGTTTATTGTTAATTAGTATTAACAACGTGTAAGTGTATACAATTTAGATGTAAGAACTAAAACATGAATTTTCTAAAAGGAACAGTTACAAGAAAAATACATGTATGCAATCAGCTTCAGTAGTGAGATAGGGGGTGTCCACTGCTGTTGCACCTGAAGTATCATGACTGATGTTCGGTTCCTGTCCCGTGAACACTGACGTCATATCCCTTCTGACATCATTTCCCGTCGACCATGACACGTAACAAAACCTTTTTCAGCTTCAATTTCTGAATGGGCCTTGCTGGAAAAGTCATGACTGACTTTCGGTACCTATCACCTGAAAGCTGATGTCATAGGACCTACTTCAATAGGCATTGCTGGAATTGTTATTACCAACGGTGCCTGCCGAATGACCACAAGCTTCAAATACAATCAATGACATGCAAACCGTGAAAATCCCCTGTTTCATCACCCCGTTTCGTCCCATACAGTATGTGTGTGATCGTAATCCGATTCGGAGTCGGAGATGTTGTCAAAGACAAATCAGAATAAAAATCCATCTTTGAGGGTAATGACATTTCATCAAATTTAAGAAAACTGTCCATATATTCATAATGGATATACACCTTTACGTGTGAAAAGGTGGTACGAAGTTGGGAAAATCTCTTTCAGTATAGGGAAGCAATCGATCGTCTCAACAGCAGCACTAAGCAGAGATGCTAAAAATTGATAAGAATCAAAAAATTAGAACTTATTCCCTATTTTCAAAGACGTAAAGCGTTTGCTGTTCTGGGCAGTACGTATATTCTCTTTACCAAAATAAAGTAAAACTAAGTAAAACTAAGGTGCAGATGTGCGTCATTGGCCCGTAAATTGTGTAGAAACGTTGGCAAAACAGATTTAAACTTAAAGGCTAAATTATAATTGTTGTTTTATGTTCCCCTAATTTATCACTGACGTAGAAATTGTTTTTAACATTCGAGGAATTGGGCTAACTGTTAATCGCACATGAAGCAATTAATCATACACTCAAACAGTCTATATATATGTATATATATAAATATATATATTGCTGAGGAACAGACTTAATGATGATGAGGGATCATGATAAAACAAACGAAGCTTATCAATAATGATAGCTATTACCCTGAAACAATCAGGAAGAGGGCGAGCGGGTTCGTTCTTGCCACGGTAGCAAAGAAGAAGGGCGAGCGGCCGACAATGAAAACGGTTATACTCTCTAACAATTCGAAACAAGCACTATTGCTTCAATAATGCTGACTATTCCCGAGTTGATCAGTGGGGGGGGGATTGAGGCTTAATGGCGCGTTGACAACTTGGACATTAGCGCCAACCTCAGTCACAGTGCAGTGGTCCGGGTTGCCACTGCACCACACATTACAGAGATGTTATTCAAACCCCTAATCTAAATCTTGTCATACACCTGTACCTCCTGCAAAAATTGAAAAACACCGGACAGGAGGACAGACTTATCACCCAATTGACGCGCAATGTCATGCGGAAGATGGAAACGACAACGAACACCAACAAGATGGTGACAACCAACAAGGAAGTGCCGGACCGGTTGGCTATAGAATCTGGAAAGCCACTTCCCACAGACGAAAAATTTGATCATCTACTGCAAGTGCGGTTTTTTTCTATAATTATTGTGGATTTGACTGACACTCCCAAAGCTGCTAATTAATTAAAAAACAGCCATCAAATTAGATCGTTTAGATTGCCATTAAAACTTTAACGTGAACTTTTTTTAAATGTATTTTAATGATTGAGACATGAAGATGACTGAAGACGACCTGAAGATGACTTTTTTGCAGCATTGTTGGCAACTCTCGGTGTAACTCATCGGCTATGTTTATATTTCTTTTGATCATCTAGCACTAGTGACTTAAGCATTTAGCCAACTGATACAGGTGCTGCACCCCTGCAACGAAAAGAAACACGTCCAAGTGCAAGTAAAATGAACCCAAGACGGACCGTATCATAGAGTCCTTCAAAATTGACGTATGCTACCACTATCAAGACATATAAATTGGTACAGAGTGTAGTAGTGTGAACCGTTAAATCAGCAGTGATAAGAAATGCGAAGACGTCCTGAATGGCCGTTGAGATTTCGTAGCATTCTTCATAACGTTTTTTAATGGCAGAGAGACGTTCACCTATCGGTGAAATTGATGAGGACATCATTAGTTTGAGTTCATCAGCCATTGATGAGAAGCATTCTGCACTTAAAGCAACAACAGCAATAAAAGGGACTACAGAAAAAATTTCCACAATGAAAGTCATACAAATTTGTGCAGAGATAAACCACTTTTCAAGAAACGTAGGCTTGGTATCGATTACTTGGACTGCTACAAGCAAAGCGATTAGAATGAAGTTGAAAACAGTCTGGCCAAGTATCTTAAGGACGAAATGTCTCTTGTGTATTCTGTGAAGATACAAACCCTCCTGCTTGATAAGTAACACAAACAGATCCCAAAACATTTTCTCATTTAGGTTAAAGAAAACGATGACCATCAATGTAAACAGCATAAGAATGCCTACATTCAAATAGTGAACAAACTTGTCAAATACGGCCAATTCTTCAATGTTTGTTTTGGGGTTATTGACAAATAAATAAACAGTTGGAACAAAAAAACAAAATGTCACAAGAGCGATCCTGTAGAGCCATGAAAGAACACACTTTAGATTCAGGCATTCACGAGTACAATTCTCTCTTCGTGGTTGCCATGAAAGAAAGCCAAATAACTTTCCTAAAGTAAACAAAGGACGACAATACTTATAAGTAGAATAGCTCGTAAGGTCCTGAAAACTGAGGACTTGTTGGTGAATAGAGTCTTTTCCCACAATTCCTACAGAATTCATGGTATTTACTTTAAGGTGAGTTCCTGCCTTGAAGCGTGTTCCCTGAGAGCAGTGCCCAGTGGACTGGTATAGGATGAAGTTAAGTGTTGAAAATCAAAACTCAACCGGAACCTTCTGTTGCCCTCACGTCTCCCTGCGTGACAGTGAACGAGGCTTGATCTAGTAGAAGTTACATGGGTTTGCCAATGCTATCACCAAACACTGCCACTGTCTGATTCCAAAATCTTAATTATGTTCTGGATGGGTCGAATGCATTTGCAATATTACTACGGCACTAAAAACGGCTCGCTGCCTCCTATTTAAAACGAGGGATTTTTTTGGAAGTGGTCGCATTTTTTACGTGGAGTGTCGCTAAATATTAATGCTTTTGC
>JAHWFP010021619.1:19478-38108 GCA_023313725.1 Lithobius niger | reverse complement strand
TGAGAAATCTGAAAACGGGTTTAGGCCTAAAAGGGTTAAGGTTGGGCGACATGTTTTTTCAGTACTGAATGGTCTTATTTCAGTCAACACTGGCATTATATCATTTGGACGATTGATAGTATTGCCAGTTTCACGTACACATAACTTAAAATCAAGCTGCCCTCACCAACCGAGCGTCACACAAACAGTAGTTTTCTGCTTTTTAGCTTGCTGAAGCTAGTCCTGTTAAGAGCTTAGTAACTCAACCTAAACGATTTTGAAAAGGAAGATTTACAGGCTTGCTTACAAACCCATAATTGCTGTTACTGGTCAATTATAATAATAATAATATTTGTTGCGATAGCAACGGGTCTGGCAAGGACTGGGGAGTCACTAACAGCCAGCCACAATTACATGGAAATACATTGTACATAAAACGGCCAAGGAATGGATGATGGTAAGAGGTTTGGGGACACGAATGCCTTACCACCAAGGTTAGACCTGCCAGGGGCTCGAAGGCCCCCGATGGTATCGCCAAACGTGCAGGACATGGGAAAAATGTGGGAAATGTTAAGAGGCCCAAAATGAGGCTGTATAATTAAAAGTAAAAACAGTGCTAAAACATTTAAAAGTATGCTACGGTGAATACTAAAAACTAAAGCACCCAAATAGTGGGATTTGTCAACATTTAAAAGTTAATAATTAAAAAATATATAATGTAATAATAAATATAAAAACTATTTATAAAAAAACTAATTATAAAAAATGTTATTCTCCCCCACCCAACTGGTGAAAGGAAAGCAGAAGGGCTTGGGGCCTCAGATACCGCTTCCTGGATTATTTAAGGAATGTTACACTCGCCACCAAAAAATTTGTAAAAAGTAGATTGAAGATCAAGAAACCGGACGTTTCAGAAACCTTTGAAGTGATTCAGTGTTTAACAGTTTGCGAAAAATGGGTAAAGAACTAGCATTTACCGTTTCCTCCCTCAAAGCATTCCATATTGGAACAACCCTGACTGAAAAAAAGTTACGACGGCAGTCCAGACGGGAGGCTGGAACCGCAAGTTTAAAATTATGACCTCGTGTGCGGGAAATACAAGGTGCCAAATCAAAGAAAGGAAGATCAACCCCATTTAAATGATGAAGAATTTTATACGTGAGGACAAGATCAAATTTAATTCTTCTAAGCTCCAGCAATTCCAGGTTTAGCCTAGCTAGGCGAGTTGGGTAGTCCACGTTTCTAAGTCCAGGGAGGCCCTTCGAGAAGCGCCGCTGCACCATTTCGATCTGGTCTATGTCCCGTATCAGGTGAGGTGACCAGACAGGGGTTGCATACTCCAGGATTGGGCGAACGAATGTCTTAAAAGCCCATCCCTTAATAATAAAATTACCCGAAACAAAGCTCCTATTTACAACCGCAGCACGTCGAAATGCCGCAGCACAGATCTTTTGGCAATGTAATGATGATTTGAGATTTGAAGCAAACCAAACCCCAAGGTCCCGTACCTCCACAATAGAGGGTAAGGGAGTAAAGTCAAGTTCATAACCTACATGGTGATTACTGCTACCCACATGGAAAGTTTGACACTTAGATGGAGCCAGCGGCAGCTGCCAGCACTTAGACCAGCATGAAACCTCTTGGATTTGTGTAGCTAGATCCGTTGACGCAGTTTGGGGAAGTATTTCCGTCCCCAATTTCAAGTCATCAGCGAATTTAAAGCCATAAGTTTTTTCGTTTGCGATCTTTAGGTCATTTAAATAAATGATAAAGAGTAAGGGACCAAGGACCGAACCCTGAGGCACTCCGCATGGAACACTTATCCAGGAGGAGAATGTTTTTTCAATCGATACTCGCTGACTACGGTTGGACAAGAATGCCTTGATCCAACCCAGTAGCTCACCCGCAATTCCGCAACTGCTAATCTTAAGGAGCAACTTTCGGTGCACTACAGACTCAAAGGCCTTTTTGAAATCGAAGTACACAACATCAGATGGTATACCCTCATCAAGGGCACAAGTCCAGCGGTCAAGAATCAGAAGGAGCTGGTGGGTAGCTGACCGGAGAGGGAGAAACCCAAACTGGTCCTCGTGTATTATGGAATGATCACACAAATGTTTGATCATTCTGTCCCGTAAAATTGATTCCATGACCTTGCACGCAATACAAGTAAGTGCAATCGGTCGATAGTTGTTTGGATCAGAAGGTGAGCCCTTTTTGAAGACAGGGATCACATTTGCTTTCTTCCAAATACCCGGGAGTTCACCCTGAGAGAAGGAGAGAGTAAACAGTTTTGCCAGAGGGTAGCTAATTTCGAGAATTAAGTTTTTAAAGAGATATGCCGAAAAACCATCAGGACCACAGGATCTACTTGATTTTAAGTTTTTGTAGGGTGGAAATGACAGACCTCACAGAAAAAGCTACAAAAGAGCAGTCCTCATTTGGAGCCGAAGGATTTCTAAGTAGACTAGCAGATGCTCCATCATCGAGAATAAAGTTGGCTGCAAAAGTAGAATTTAAGATGACAGCCTTTTCAGCATCATCTGTGATGAAACCGCTGACACTATTAAGAGGCGGAAGAGTCCGAGAGGAAGCATTAATCCTACGGTAGAGTTTAAAGAGAGCAGCAGTATTTCCTTCCCTGATAGCTGTGGTTTCCCTTTTACAAAAGCGTGCCTCCGTTTCCTGCGAATAATGCCTCCGTGCCTCATTATAGGAGTTTAACGAGGCTGGGGAGGGATTCTGTTTGTAGGCCCTCCAAAGCTTCTGCTTCCTTTTGCCCAGTTTTCTAATTTTTCCCGTACTGAAAATGCAATTTTTTTTGTAGGAGGACGAGGCATTTCACGACACCGTTCTATGTGTCCCGAGAGAATACCCTGAAAACTTCTCCATGCTACGTCGATGTCAGAGGAGACATTGAAAATAAGATTATCCCAATTTACCAAAGCCATTGACGGTTTAAGTTTGGGGATATTTAAATTTCCATTTACATAGGATTTTGGGCGATCTACACCTTTCCCCGCTCCGGAAGCAGTTAAATTTACCGCAAAGTGAACAACACAGTGGTCGCTTCGACCGAAATGTGCACCCACCGACAGGTCGAAGATCCCCCTCTGATCATCCGTAAAGACCAAGTCAAGAATATTTTGTCCCCTTGTTGGGTGGTTAACCAACTGAAGAAGTCCAAGAGGGGCTATTTGCTCAAGAAAGTACTGATGGTGTTTGTCCCGAGCCGAAGAGCGTGCCCAATCGGCAGTTGAGAGGTTAAAATCTCCCAGTAAAATATTTAAGTGCCTAGGGTTAAAAGAACGATTGATAAAATTGCAAAGATTAAGAATATCTAGGTCGACGTAGCTGTTTGGAAGATAACAGAGGGTGAATGTTACGTTATTTTTTGGCATACAGAGGACAATTCCCTCAGCATTTTCAGCGATCTCCATGATTGACATTTGGATGGCAATGCGGTATATTATCAAGAGGCCCCCAGCCCTACTGCCCCTATCTCGCCTAATCACCGAGTAAGATCGTAGATCAACCAGCATTGCATCAGTGACGCTGTGGTTCAACCAGGATTCAACAATAAAGATTACATCATATTCATCAGCGCTTATTAAGGCCTTAAAACACCCAATATTGATGATAATGCTGCGGGCATTAATTAAAATGCATTTAAGATAAAAATCATCCCTGGCTACCGGACTTGTAGATATGGGTTTACAGATATGGGTAAACTTATCTTCACTTTTCACTCATCTTCAACTTTCAACTGCTATTGTGAGGGTATAATTTAGGAAGATGACTCCAATTAGATTCAGTCGAAAGGTAGGAATATCTTCTTTGCACCAAGGGTATTGAAAAGGTCTACGACTGTTAGGAACCGAGCTACGCCCGTTTTACTAGGGGCTGGGATCACAGTCACCGTTGGATTTTTCTCTCATTTTGAACTTGCAACTGCTATTGTAACGTGTCTTATTTAGATAGATGACTCCAATTAGGTTCATTCGAAAGGTGGGAAAGTCTTCTTTGCAACAATGGTAGTTGAAAAGGCCTTCGACTGTAAGGAACCGAGCTACGTCCGTTTTACTAGGGCTGGTATCACAGTCACCGTTGGATTTCTTGCTCATTTACGTCTTTTCAACTGGTGCTGAGACGTTTCTAATTTAGGTAGACCCTTTCAACTACCCTTGTTGCAAAGAAGGCACCCCTACCTTTCGAATGAATCTATTTGGAGTCATCTATCTAAATTATAAACGTCTCAGCACCAGTTGAAAGTTGTTAATGAGCGAAAAAAGTCCAATGGTGACTGTGATGCAAGCCCCTAGTAAAACGGGCATAGCTCAATTCGTAGCTCTTGCGAGCCCTCTAATACCCCGAAATGAACATGCTTAGGATTTTCTGAAAGGTAGGAATTTATTCTTTCCATCAATACTAACCGAAGTTGTTTAACTTAGATAGGGACCGTTCTACACCCATTTAAAGCTGAAGAGGTAATGGCTTGGCAGCGAAAGCATATGGTGATTTTCGAATTTAAAGTGCTCTTGCGAGCCTTCTGATAGTCCGAAATGAACATGTTTCAAGATTTTCTGAAAGGTGGGGATCTATTTTTTTCATCAATACTAACCGAAATAGTTTAGCTTAGATACAAATACAAATATGAGCATTACAATGGCGCTAGAAATTCAAACTAGCCACTACACCGATTACAGATACGCCTTTAACCAGGCGTAGGATGGTCCCTATCTAAGCTAAAAAAATTCGGTTAGGATTGATGGAGGGAATAGATTTTCACCTTTCAGAATGTCTTAAGCATATCAATTTCGGGCTATTAGAGGGCTCGCAAGCGCACTTTGAGTTCGGAAATCTACAAACTCTTTCACCGTTACGCCATTATCTCTTCACCTATGAATGGGCGTATGCGACGGTTCCTGTCTAAACTAAGCAATTTCAGTTATAATTGATGGAAACAATAGATCTCCACCTTTCAGAAAATGATAAGCATGTCCATTTTGGGGTATAGGAGAGCTCGCAAAAGCACTTTGAATTCGAAAATCACTGCACGCTTTCGCTGCTATGCCATTATCTCTTCACCATTAAATCGGAGTAGGACGGTCCTAAGTTAAACACTTTCGGTCCTAAGTTAAACAATTTCGGTCAGGATTGATGGAAAAAATAGATCTCCACCTTTCACAAAATCCTAAGCATGTACATTTAGTGCATTTACTGTATAAGGTTCGCAAGAGCACTTTGAACACAAAAATCACTGTAACCACCTATTGAAAAAAGGAACGTTCACGCGAATTAAGAATGATCTATACTTTACATACGATTTTGTGGTTCAAGGGTTGTTTTTATTTAGATGATGTACATCATACTTCCTGTCCATATTCCTGTCCATTCACATTATAGTTTTGATTTGTTGACGGTTAAGGAGTTACAGCCAAATAACTGTTTTTTTTCTGGTGGCCATTTTAAATGTATGACATCATCGTATGAAATTCAGGGTGGTTCCACAGCTTATCTTTGCAACGCCTAAAACCTCGTTATAAGACACAGAGCGTCCTTATAACGAGTTTTAGGATTATGCAGGTGTTGTAACTTACAACGCCATTTTTGCAGTGCACATAGGCTTAACTGTAAAGTGCCTTACAGAAACTTTACAATGGTGATGGTAGTAAATTTATTAAATATTTATCCAAAACTTAAACTTAATTTTCTCCAGTAAGCCTGTGTGTGTATGGGAAACCTGGAACGGTTTTTCCGGTTAAATTTAAATATCTTGAGTAAATACCTATTTACGTTGCCTTTTGGAATTAACGTCAAACTGCATGAGTGGGGAATTGAACCCACGACCTTTGCAACCAAAGCTCAAGTCTCATCGCTAAGCCATATTTCAGCTACCAGTACGGCATAGCGCTAGGAATTCGGCCTTCGGTTTAAAAGGTCCTGGTTTCACTTCCCCACTCAGGCCATCTGACATTAAGTCCAAACGGTAATGTAAATGGGTTTTTATCTGAATTTATTTATCATTTAAATGGTACCGTATTCAAGAAGTATACGTAGCTCTAGTTAAAGACCAACCAGTCTGTGATCAATCAACGACAGGCTAAGAAAAGGTTACAACTGATCGCCAACTAATTGAGACATGATCAAACTATGTTTCCTCGTTGTGTTAGTTTCACATTTTATTGCACTTGGGTAAAAACTTTTCAAGAAATGTTGACACCTGGTGGTATTATATCCATAACAACCTTGGGGATAGTGACAATTTTTTTCCAGTCGAAATGGTATTTATCGAATGCCTCAGGGTTGACTATCCAGCGTTTTAAGAAATTACTAATGAGATAAACTTGTGGTTCAGTCGGTGACTTGGCGAGGATAGCTCCATCTGTTAGTTGTGGTCTTAAGGGTATTTCTTCCACATTCATGATGGTTATACCGTTCCAGTCTCGGAAGAGGTTGTTGTATGTGTCAGGGTTGGGAATATGCAGTCTGTATCCGTCAAGCACCAGATAAACGGCTGGATCGTTGGGTCCCTTGACTCGCAGACCATTTCGATGTAGTTGTGGAGACTGGCATGGTACGGCTATGGCAAGGGATGTTAAGCAAATGATGACGCCGATCAGTATGGAGTTCATTGTGACGTCCTGAAAAATGTTAAAATTACATGCAATTAATAATAATAATAATAATAATATGGTAATTTTCCACACAGGGTGGACGGCTGCCGGAAGGGTGGTGAGCCACTAACGCGGGCCGATGGGAACACGATGACATCTAAAGTAAATTTAAAGGCTCTTCAGAAAGGTTTCCAACGGCTGTGTTGTCTGCATTATGCGGAACCCTGAAACTGTATTGATGTTTACTGTCTCCGCCCATACTGGAACTAAAAAAAAAAACCCAATATCCTGAAAGTGCACAAACATTAAAAACTCACAACGTTTCGGAGTTAAATCTACTCCTCTATCAAGTTTGTATAAAACTAAGTGCATAGCACAAACTGCTGTGTCACAACCAGCATATAAATTGCTGAAACCACAAAATAAAAAAACTAACTTTTTTAAAGTATAAAACCCTCACCAGCATTTCCTTTCAGAAAAGGCAAACACGGGAGGTGAAACAGCAAACCATGCCTTTCTTACCTGGCCTACACGGAACTACACGGACAGATAAAACATTTTTCCAGTACTCAAGATGGGAACTCTGAGCAGCTATAGCTTCCATTGGCGTCCTCTGGTTACATAGGTATGAGGATTAAGATCGAATAGAGGCAGGTCGACTGCCACCATACCGCGCAAGATTTTGTATGTCAAAATAAGGTCAAATTTAATTCTGCTTCGTTCCAATGACTATCCCGCCCAAGTAATAGACGTTCCAAGTAATTTATCTCACGAAGACCAGGGATACTCTTTGTAAATTTATGCTGAATATATAGATTCTATTAACTCTATGTCCTTAAGGAGATAGGGTGACCAAACCGGAGTTGCATACTCCAGCAATGAATGAACAAATGTTTTAAATGCTAAAACCAAGGTGTTGGCGTTGCTCAAAGTAAAACATCGATTTACCGTAGCCAATCGGCAAAAAGCTGCGGTGCAGACCTTATGACAGTGCAGCGTTGGTTTAAGATTATTAGAAAACCTTACCCCCAAATCCTTTATTTCGGATTGGCTTAATAAGATGTAGTCCTCGAGGAAATAACTATGACAACAATTTTGGGGTCCAATATGAAAGGTGTGTCATTTTGTGTTAGAAAGAGGAAGCTACCAAACATGTGACCAATTAAGTACACCAAGTCTTTCCACGTCTAAAGAAACGAAGTCCGATGACATAACTGTTGGTGCACCAATTTTCACATCATCCGCAAATAAACCTGAAGCTCTTATCCATTGAGAAATATAAATCATTTAAGAAAGGGCACAGGGCCAAGAACTGATCCCTGGGGGGCACCGCACAGGACTGATACTCTCAATGAAAATCTATATATATTATTGCACAAGATCCGCAATGCAGTCATCGGCAGCGCAGCAGCAATCTGCATCTGCAACAGCTGCACGTGATGCCATCTCTGCCATCTACCGATGGAACGCAAATTATAAGAGTAGCAGCCAAGGCCCGCTGAGATAGTAGCTGCGCCCGGAACGCAACGGCCAGCAGCGCGAACATACGATGCCACCTACCAACCGAACGGCAAATTAAATGGGGGGGAGCGAGACGGGGGAGGAGGGGGGAGGGGAGCGAGACAACGTGGAATGAGCGAGCGAAGCGGGCGACTCCGCTAGTCCTTCAATAATAACCCTCTGGGTACGATTTCCCAGGAAGGAAGCTATCCAGTTCCTAAGGTTACAGGAAATGCCACAGGCACGAATCTTAGCTAACGATTTACGATGTATCACTGATTCAAATGTCTTTTTAAACTCAAAATAGATGGTGTCGGATAGAATACCGACATCCAACGCATATGCCCAATGGTCAAGGGCCAGGAGTAACTGGTGGGTTGCCGACCGGTTGCGTAAGAAGCCAAATTGATCCTGTTTAATAATCGAATATTTACTGAACAGCTTGAGAATTCAGTCGCGAGTAATAGCTTCCATAACTTTGTAGGCCAACAAATGAGTGCTATCAGTCTGTAATTTAGAGGGTCGGATGGTGGCCGTTTCTTATATATTGGAACCACTGTAGCCGTGTTCCACATTGATGGGAGGCAGCCTTGTGAGAAAGAAATGGAGAAGAGTTTGAATAATGGGTAACTAATTTCAGGGTCAGTTTGCCTAAAAAGTAAGGCAGAAAATCCATCTGGGCCACATGAATGGCTTGGCTTTAGTTTATTGAGGGCCACTAGAACATTTGATGTTGCAAAAGAAACCCCAGAACAGCATTCATTTTGTGGTACCGGTGATGGCAAAAGAGCAATCGGAGTACCGTCGCCGGTTCTTTTAGTTGCAACATACGCAAAACAAAGGACTTAAGCGTTAGGAATCCTACAGAAGTATTTTCCTAGCAGGTATAGTGGAAATAAGGTATTAGTGGAAACCTTACACTGGATGTAATGCAGTAAAGAAAGCCACCTTTATGCACTTATGTTTCATTCACGCGAGGGTGATCCGGATTCGAATGGGTGAACAAGCCAATCATCAAATCAGTGTCAAACCAGATCAGTGTCGTTCAGATCAGTGACCAATATGAATATTCGCCCATTGGTTAACCGATATGGCAGTGGACTATTGGCCAGGTCGGTAAAGGTGGTATCACTGTGATCTGGTAATGGACTAATTCTCTAGCTCGAACCAGGATCAAGTTACTCGAATTAATGGTAAGTGCATAAAAGTGGATTACCGTATCACGTTATTTTTGATTTTTCGCTGAGGGCTTGTTTCTGAGCAACCTTTCCATTATTTACAGCAGTTTGTAATCTGTTTATTTCGAAGTAAGGTGGATTACAATTTAAAAAAGGCAAGTGTTAAATTTTATTTTAATTTGGAGAAAACAAATGGGGCCTAATCATTGCCACAGGTCTTTGTTTCCGTATCCGAAAAATTGTTCGCTGAAAAATGCTCATCGGGAAAATTGCTAGTCCGAAAATTGACTGTGCAGTTAATTCCTCTCAACATGTAAAAAAAATTAATTTAATTTTTTTTTTACTTTTTTTTTAATAGCTATCAGTTTGTTTTTCTCGTATTTGAGGGTCAGTTTAAAATGCAGTTTAATTAACTTTCATTTGGTCCTCCTCCCATCTTTGTAGGTGCCTTGGTTCAAGAGGAGTAGTGGTACACACACACAAGCACGCACATCATAGTATGTTTTCAATGATGTAGATGATATAATACGAAAAGTAAATCTAAATAGCAATATATAATTATATTAATATATAAATATTGTCTCAAAAAAATTTTAACTTTTTATGTAGATTTTTTTATGATGCACCTTACAGCTACTTCTGAGCACCTTGTTGCTAATTCGTACTCATTGCAAATGTCAGCGCCCATGAACGTTAACACAACCAGACAACACTGTTCGAATAGGCACACTCGCCGAACTGATGCAGTGAACGAAACTTAATTTTCGTATCTGTGAGAATCGGCACTATAATTGGTGATCAGTTAAGTTTGACCCAGCTTGATAGCTAAAGTACTACTGAACGATATGTTATGAGACCCGGGTGATGTGATGAGGCCAAGAGGGACCATTGGTTGGACAAGAAATGGATGACCTTGCCAAATATTATCAAGGTGATTCAACTGCTAACTTCTTAAATACTGTATGCATCACACACCGCGAGTATAAATTAGGAATACAGGGAATAAAGTGTACATTAAAATGTGTACTTTAATGTGTACTTAAAACAAAATTCTTTTATAATTTTTCTAAATAAAAAACGTTAGAGAGCAATTAACCGCACGGTCTATATTCTGGCGAGCAATTTTCTCGATGAGCAATTTTATTATTGAGCAATTTTTCGTGAACAATTTTCCGGTAATCACTCTGTTTGGCACCGGGGGTTAAACCTCCTACAAAAAAATAAACGCCATGCAGGTCTTAAACACCTACTGTATTTTAATGCTGATGTTTACGCTTGGAGTCCGTGTTAAAAAAAACGGTGTTTATTAAAAGTCAACGCCACAATATTTCTATATTGAAATAGCGTCGGTCGCCCTACTTGCAGTAGAGAGTAGGTAAGAGCCAACAAAACGGACGTTTACACGCATTTCACTTTCCAGAAATAGTATTAACTTTTAAAATAAGTTCTTTCCGTTTGACTTTGGAGGTTGACAATGCGTGTGTAGTGATGCAAGTCACGTGACCTGTGTGATAGCTACGTAACATTCCACTAAAAGATGGCGGGCATTATGAATAGATGACATGGCATAGATTAGAAAATTAACTAGATATCGCATCTTCCCTCTTCCAAGCGTACGTGGGCCCTGGCGGTAGATGCGGCTACTAATATCTCTGATAATGCTTTGCGTACGAGAAAGCACGGATGAAAAACAATATGAAAGGTGTTAACAGACGCAACTACCACCAGGACCCCGCATAGGCATTGGGAGAGGTAAGATGTATATTTAGTTAACTTTCATGATCTTTGTCGCCAATTCTGATCAGGAAACTACGTTAAAATAATAGTCATTTGAAATCACAAAATATTTAGGCCGGTTGCAGACAAACCACAAAACGCGTGGAAATGGCAGACACAATGTTTGTGGAGCGTTTGTGTCGTAAAAATCGCAACAAGTGGCATATCAGGTAAAATGTATGGGACATAACTGGTGCTTTCACACGCGCTGGCGCGTTTCTGCGTTTATCGGTAGTCTGCCTGAGCCAAATCGCTCTGTGTGAAAGATGCCGTCAATTCCGACGCGATAGTTCGTCGTTTCTGCAGCAATTTTACGTGTTTTGTGGTCTGTCTGCAACCGGCCTTAATCATAACCTGTGTTAACCTTGTGGTTAATACGAGTATAATAACATTTTCGATTGAACGACTTTAAGTGATAACAATAAAGTAAACATCAGGTTAAAAAAGTTATTTATAATTTTCAAAAAAAAATAACAAATTGATTAGTAATTCCTTTAAATTGTGTAAGTGCGTATAAGTACCTGTAGGTGCACTGTTTTTTAAACCTGCCATTAACATCAAACTATCTGGTGCAACCGGTTAATTTTGGTTTCTATTGCCTAAGTACGAAAATATACATTACCTGCAAATTTACGCATTCCTTCCCAGAATGCCTTTATCCCTACAGTTTTCTTAGTGGTTCAGAGTCTGCCATCTGCGTAACCCGCATGTGCGCAGTTTCTCCTTTAAAAGCTTCAGGCGAGGCAGCCTGCCATTTTTTCCCTCTCAATGTGTCATGGTGGTGACTCAAGAAGGGAGGTAGGATAGGTACAGGTAATGTATATTAATTATACTATATTTTCGTACTTAGGCAATAGAAACCAAAATTAACTGGTGGCACCTAGTATATTGACGTTTCTGGTTGCCGTTCCGACAAATATACGTTACCTGTAAATTTATGCATTTACAGCAGACCTCGGCAATGCGGTGGTGGGCACCACCAGACGAGTTGCCCTAGGGTTACGAGCTGGCACCCCCAAAAACTTACAAACTCATTACAATTTCTTGAAACAGAAAACAGGAGTATGGTTCTGTTCGTACGATTTGGTGGGCCTGAAAGAGGGCCAGTTAGATAGAGATGAGGGTCATCCTTCTGCATCAGTGGTCTTCCTTCTGTTATCAGATGTGGTTGGACGGCACATCTGGCTGCGACGATGTGTCCCAGACAGTGTAGTCCGTTACTTTGCATCGAAATATCTCTGAAGTGGTGGCTTGTGAAGATAGACTGGCTTCTCCAGGCTGCGGCATGGACGATTTCCGGAACTGCGACATTGCTGTGAAACGCCCATGGCGTGGAAATTGCTCAAATTACGTGGTCTGTCACCCTGACGTTGTTGTCTATATTCAGCAACCAACAAAAATGAAGATAATTATAAGACACCGTCTCCCCACAGTGACAAGTAATTACGACGTAAATATCTCTTTCAACTGCAGCTGGATTAAGGTCGCTTTAATTTCCTTCAGTACATTTCTACGTCCTAAAACACTTTATTGAAGAATTCTTTATTCCGTATGGGGGTTCTGGTTTAAAAAAGGGGGGGAGGGGAAACCCGTTAGGAAATATGTGAAAACTTTCTTCAACACTGCTTCCTTTTTAGTCATTCGTGGGTAAGAAAACAAACGATTATGAAGGTGAATGCCAAAATGTGTAGGACAATTTTTTTTTCTCCACGCATAACATGAAAAGAAAATTGCTGAAGGGGAGTGCACTCGCAACCAGTGCACCCACCTAAATCCGCCACTGGCTGAAGCAACCATGTTGTAACTGTGGCCTTGTCCACCGCTTGTCACAAGGTCGTCTGATGGGAGAGAAGCTGCGGATTTCGCTCCCCAGTTCCAGGTCAGCTGATTTCACATCGCCAAATTCCTCTTTTACCAAACCAATGCAGAGAGGCATCAACTTACCAGCACGCACAAGAACTAGCAAAACCGGTAGGCAAGACACACTTCCAAATTCAGCTGGCCTTGGCTTGAGAACCAAAATTCCTTCCTCGCCTAAATGTCGTTTAAGCGGTACTGCTAGTGAATTTACAGATGCTTTGCCTAACCGTAGGACAAGTTTCATTTTTCGTACGTGTTTAATATTAAAAACGTAAACAGGACGAAGTTTTGACGTACGTTTTCCACAAACGTAAAAACAATTCCTCGTAGGACAATTTGCCTCACGGAGTGTGTGAGTGGTGGAACAGGGAGTAGCAATGGTAATTATTTACAATAAGTTTCGATTCCTTTCCTCGTTACGGCTCAGAAAACATAACGATAATCTACGCAAACCCTTATTTATTTTTAAAAAGAATTGTTAAAACATGTTAAAACGCTAATCACACAGCCACAATGCCGCCACCGCCATACTGCGAGATGAGAACGAAACAAGAAAACATGATTTCGACGAAAACATTAGTAAACGGAAATTATCTCTGACGGACAAATTTTTGGTTGCGGTTTCTGATGTTATTTGCTTAGCCGCACCGAGCGCTACATTGCGAGGAGGCACGTAGGCCCGGACAGGGTGGCGGGGCTAAGTGCGATCGCCCGGTGGGCCAGCGGCTCCTCTTTTTTTTTTTTTTTTATTTGTTCATTGCAATGCTCATGTGCTTAATCTTGTAATGACCGATTCAACTGAATGCTGTAAAGGGGGAGTTGGGGGTGGGTGCCCGTAAATTTGCGGAAAATCTAATTCGGTGGGCCAATTTTTTTAATTTAGTGGGCCAAAATGCTAATTTGGTGGGCCAAAATGGTATGAGCCCGGTCATAAGAATTGAGCCAGTCTGGCCCTGGAGGCACGTAATTTGGGGGGGGGGGGGGGGGAAATTGCCATAATTTTCGTGAATAGCGACCTTGATTTGTCATAATTTGCAGATTTCATGTGTTTTTATTTGCAAATTGTCTGCAAAATCTGCAAATTAGGGTAAATCAAGGTCACTGTTCACGAACATAACGGTCATTTTTTTTCCAAATTACGTGAGTGACTCGCTCTCGCTACCGCGCTCCCTGTGGCTAAACATATAACACCAAGGCTACAACCAAAAACTTCTCCGACCAGAAGAATCCTTTGGTAACGACCAAAAGATTCAATGAGGTGGATGAATTAAACGGACATTCTTCCCAGCGCCATTTTTCTCGATCCTCCACATCAAATACGACCCCGAAGGCCTATTTACTTGCCATTAGTCTTTCCCTTGCTAAAAATCCGTTTTAAAATGTGGCGTCTACGAGATTTTTTGTCGAATATTGGGAACTATATTTACTGTATCCTACACGTATATGATCATTTGCGCACCTATAGTGAATGATATCACTACCTTCAAAGGCCGATCCTTCTTGGAAAATCGGCGGCTTCTTTTATACCAGTTTTGGTTTTGGGTGGATATCACAACTTTCATAGAACTGAATGTACAAAAAGTCAGATCGTCTAATCGCTACCTCGACTTTTTTTCTGAAGCTGTTTTTTATCTACATATTGTCAGATTGATAATTTTTCTATTTTCCATTGTCCAATTAGTCGTTATATGAGCCAAATTTACACGGTTTGGTTTATTGTCTTTCCATGCTTCGCATACGTAATGTTTCTTCAATCCCATTTTTGCACACACTCGCAGGCTAACGCCGATTTTCGTTCGCTTCGCTCACTCAATACGCTAAATATTCAGTTAAATATTTGAAGAATAGTTTGATTCGTCGAAACGAGTAACCACCGAAATGATTTCCGTGAAATTTGTTACAAACGTGACGCAAATTTAACCGACCAAATGTGTAATTTCCCTACAACCAAGCGAAATAGCCTATTTAAGATTTTAAAATGCTATTTCTAACAGTAACGTGCATGGAAAGCATTACTCAAATTGGATAAAAGATGTCGCTGTACAACATTTTAAAATAAGTGCTCTGAAAGTAAATTTAAAATTATTGATTAGGTTGAAACAATACGGCTATGACTAACATTCGAAACAAATATTTTCCGAGAAAAATCCTTTTCAAGTCTTGTAAAAGGCCAAGATGGTGGCAGAAAACGGAGCGCAACGTGGTTTTTGGCTGGCACCTGCCAAACTGTTGATCATATTTAAAACTGATTTGAATACTCTAGAATTAAATCTTTTTCAAACCAAGTACGATTTAAATTAAACGTGAAGGCGAAAAATTACTGACGATTTAGAGACCGGTCATTATTTATTGCCGGGGGTTAGGGGGAGTGGAGGAAATTGGTGGAGGTCATGAAGTTTTTGTACCCTCTCGCAGGGGAATCATAAATTTTTCAGGTCACGTCAAAAGAGGGGGGGGGGGGACAAAAACACATTGACCAACTGGAAGAAAAAGTCGTTGTCAAAAATTTCAAAAGACGCCTCAGCTTCAGGGGGCCCCCCCACCCCCAAGACCCCATGATTGTGAGTTTTTGCAGGATTTTGACACTATTAGCACTATTACTGCACGTAGTCGTAGTCGTATAGTTTTTACAAAGAACTTTGTAGAAAAGCCTTGGTACCTGGTTTCTTGGCTTCTTCTGTCGTTCAGGTGTTGACCATGTTATGGATGTGGGCATACAAGCAAACAGCGAGTGTGTTCATCATACTTATTGTATGAATCTCGACAAGAGAGGGGTATAAGGAACATTTTATAGAACATTTTAACCCAACATGTCTTTTCGTTTAAAAACGAGACACGTTTCCTTACAACTAATGGTAACGGAGAGCTACTTACTTAATTTGGTTACATCACTAATTTTGGCTACAGGATTATCTGCAGAGTGTCTTGGTAGGTATACGAAATTCGCATTTTTTTTTGGCCGGGGGGAGGGCACAGTATTTTTTGGCCTTTTAAGGGGGGGGGGGGGGTCAAGATTTTTTTTAGGGTCTTGAAGGGAGGGTCATCGACTTAAAGGGGGATTGCCACCAAATGACAGGCTGCAGATCTAGCCCTTACTTTCTGTCTAGCCCTTTCACAAATATATTTCTTTTTATGAAACAAACAAGCTTCCACGTGCACCAGGGAGCAAGCGGTAAAGTTAAGCCTAACGACATCACGAACGCTTTTTTCTACACTTCGCTCGTTTTGAATTGCAGATTTCAACCGTTATACGAGCGCCATCGAGTGACAATGATATCGTTAACCTTGACCGCTTGCTCCCTGGGGCTCATTGTGGAGGCACCAACTTTACATTCAATAATTAAGGCGACACGTGATGGCTAGTTTGTTGTGTAAAAAGATATTTCTTTGCGCATTCCTTCGCTTGCTGAAATTAGGATGATGTATGCTAAACTGCGTTTACCGGACAAGCACATTCACGATTTAAGGTGCAGTCAGATGGGTATTATGGGATGATAGCCGTCATAAGATTATCATTGTGTACAAAATGTTGGAGAAACTAAAGTCCGATGATTAGGGTAAAAGACGCAAAACTGGATTCTCTTTCCAAAATGTATCCTATCACAGGCATAAGTTTGAACTAATTTTTCAATAGCTGTTTGATTTTTTTAATTGATGTTTGCATAGTTTTTAAGATATACGGGGTTTTCACATTTGTGACAACCTGCCCAATGTATGCATTGCCTTCGTCGTACAATGCAGGAGTGAATCCAGCAGTATGGGATGTGCATCTCGCGAATCTCATTCAGCCTAGAGCAGAGGCGAGAACGGTGTGGGCCAGGCGCCGCCATTTTTCTTCTATTTTTTAAATTGTTGTATTAATCTGAAATTGCTGTTATGCTCTTTATATATAGGGGCTTCAATGATTTTGTAGATAAAATAAATAAATAACTAGATTGAAGGATTGGCCTCTCATTCAGACGAGAACCGGAAGTTTGGCTGGTACCATGTTGGCGTTACTGGCATTGGCCAAGCGCCGGAAGATATTCTGCTCACGAAGGTTTGGAACCCATTGTTTCTAATACAGTCCGACCCCCTGGTTCTACATAGAACTAAATAATGGTAGACGGCACTAGATGCTGCAACCTGTCATTCGATGAATTCATGCGTCCATTAAGGTCTACCTTATTCTACCAATATTTAGAGAAACTTACCTTCGCTTTTGAAAACGAGCTCTCAGTGTCTAAAGAATATGACTTCTTTATTTATACCGGGTTGTAGAATTCCATATGTAAACTGGCGAACAATAGCCGTTCATAAACCTAAGCCTTGCTTTGGTGCTTCCGCGATATGTCGTCCATGTAGATTACAGTTAACCATGATTAAACTGCTGACGGACGCAGGATTTTATAGGGCGATGACGTCTTTATAGCCGGAACATTGTTAATTTATTGGTTAAAGATAATCCTGTTAAGTTATGTAAAGAAACAGCTTTTATTTCGTGCCACCTGCAAAAGACAAGTTAGGAATGAAATGCGTGCTGGTTTAACGTTCTGGTAATCATTATTAAGTTGTTCTTTTACAGTGACTCACCTCCGTGTCTCTTATACAGCGCTGGATTGGGTAACTGGGTCAACTCACAGAGTTGTTCAGGCCATGTTTTCGGCAGGATTACCTTGTTTTACATATTAGTCTTCTGTGTAGCCGAAATGGCTGGAAAAACTAAAGCAACGATTTTGTCCGTCCGTCCGTCACCTTTTTTCAACTCCGGAACGGCGACAGGTGAGACAAACGGTTCCCCATTACATTCAGCGTCCAAAAATTTGTTTCAAAACGTTGCAGATTAAAGCATCGTTGCTTCCTTATAGCCCATAGGCTTTATCGACGTAACTCAATGAAACATTATATTGTCGCATCTAACCACTACAGGAAGACACGCATTCGTAAAAACAAAAGGATTTTGTTAGCAGCAACACACGTTAGCTCCACTTAAATAAGTCTCGACACCGTGTTGCATGGATGGATGAATAGGCCTACTCTCGAACCAAATTCTCCGTTAGCTGCTTACGAAATTAAAATGGCAGGCAAAAAGAATTAGGCCTAAAATTACGTTGCCGTGGCAATTATCAAGTCTCCACACCATGTTGCATAAATTAACAGGCCTACTCACGAATCCACTTATCCGTTAGCTGGTGCTTACGAAATTAAAACGGCTGCCAAAAATTATGCCTAAAAGCTGACACATTTTTAAACGGCAATTGTGATGGCCGCTTGCTGATGGCGGCAATTGTGATAGAGATCGCTTTTGCCATGCGTGATGGAAGTGTGGGCCTCAAAATTTTCGAAAGTGGAGGAATTGTACAGAAGACCAGTTGTGACTAATTAGTCACTGCAGCCACTAGTTTGTTTCTTTACATAACAATCAGTGGTGTAGTCGGGGGGGGGGGGGGGGGGGGGGCGGGGGAGGGGCCCTACCATAATTAGTTTTAGAGAGGGAGCACCCTTACTTTTTTTTTTTAAGTATTGTGTGATTTTTATCCCAGGTAGCCTACTTTCAAAGCAGCGACAAAGTCCAGACATGTAAGAAACTAGGTCATGACAAGTTCAGACTGGAGGTCGACCGAATTTCGGTTTCGGTTTTGGTTTCATCACCGAAACCAGCAAGTTTTTGGTTTCGGTTTCGGTTCTGGTTTCGGCCATGCAGTTAACAGCTCAGTTTCGGTTTCGGCCGAAACCGACGA
>JAHWFP010021619.1:0-19278 GCA_023313725.1 Lithobius niger | reverse complement strand
TCGGTTTCGGCCGAAACCGACGAACTGGTTTTGGTTACGGTTTCGGTTACGGCTGAATGATATGCTTCAGTTTCGGTGAAGCCGAAACCACTTCTACCTCCTGGTAGTATCCAATTTCCGTACAGACAACTAGTCTGTATCCTAGTGGTGTCGACATCCAGGGGGCACCATCACACATCCTGCTTGCATCTGCCATGCCCATCAATAATAAATACAATTTTTTTTGAAATCCAAATTCAAAATATTTAAATGGCTTCGTTGTACTGGAGGGCATTAATGCTTGCATTTGTCTTTATTTATGTTTTCAAGCAAATCTCTTACTTACCGAATGAATAGCCCGTTTCCGTGCCCTGGACTGACACGAAAAAAATAAGACTATTTTTAAAATAAAAAAATAAGTAGTGGGAAAAATAAATACAAACGAAAGTCCTGAAGTCTTGTAGCAAGACTGACAACTTCTTTTTTAATTCTAAAACATTATTTTTGTTGGAGGGGTAGGGGGAGAGGCTGGTGGGAAGCCACACATTCATGATTTTAAGATTTTCTTCATGCTTTTTTGTCAAATTATTAAAATTGATACTTTTCAGGTTGGGTTTTGGTTCCGGTTTTGGTAGTTGTTTCGGTTTTGGCCGAAACTGATTGATCGATTTCGGTAGTGGTTTCCGTTTCGGCCGAAACCGAATTGCCAGTTTCGGTAGTGGTTTCGGTTACGACCAAAACTAAATCACTGGTTTCGGCAGTGGTTTCGGTTTCGGCCGAAAATGAAAAAGTTGGTTTCGGTCGACCACTAGTTCAGACATGTAAGGAACTAGAACAAGACAAGTCCAGACATTTTAGGAACTTGATCAAGACAAGTTCAGACATATAAGGAACTAGGTCAAGACAAGTCCAGATATGTAAAGAACTAGGTCAAGACAAGTCTAGACATGTAAGGAACTAGATCAAGACAAGGCCAGACATGTAAAGGACTAGGTCAAGGCAAGTCCAGACATGTAAGGAACTAGGTCAAGTCAAGACATGTAGGGATCTAGGTCAAGACAAGTCCAGACATGTAAGTAACTAGGTCAAGACAAGTCCAGACATGTAAGGAACTACATCAAGTCCACACATGTAAGGGACTAGGTCAAATCCAGACATGGAAGGAACTAGGTTCTTAGTTCCGTATTCAGGCGGTGAGCGCGATTTTGGCCGTAGGATATTGGCCTTCGGCTGATGTGGATATTGGCCTGAAGGATTTTGGTCTACTACAACCTGAAAAAGATCTACGAAGTAGAAAAGGAAATTTGCTATGCCGTGAAAATAATTATTACAGCTTATTTACTTTGCGTTCGTTCTTATTTGTGTTGCGCAGAACATAACAATGAACGAAAGCCAAAAAAAAAAGGACTAAACCTGCGTAAAATAGCTGTAATTGTCATAACAAACTGTTATTTCGGGAAAACAAATTATTATGTCGTAAACACAAATTTACGTCGCGATAACAAACCTCAATTTTATTTTTTTTTTGTCCTCCGAAGTTATTGGAACGGCAATCATTCGGCACCTTCCTAAACGACCAAACAAAGCGAAGCAAACGCACCACTGTTGGTGACAGTTTGGCTCATTCCCTGCTAATATCCGTGTTGATGCGGCTTGATTGACGTCAACATCGTCAGCGATGAATCTGTTTCGTCAAAACTGTTAGCTCGCGCATTCTCAAATCTCCACCCCCAACAAACCACCTACCTGAGATGGTTCGCAATTTGTCATTGCTCTTACCTGGTCACATCTATTAGCCAATTCTGGTCAAATCCATTAGCCAGGTCCAGTTGCGGAACTACCATACCGCAAAACCCGCAATGAGGGGGGGGGGGGGGCGACAAAAGGGGCCCGGCCCGGCTGAGGCCATCCGCTACATTCAAACGATCCGAAAGCAAGTAAGGAATTCCAGTTTACAAACGCTAAATTTAACTGAAAAAAAAATTAATAGAAGTGAACGTGAACTAAGTTGCGTGAATAACAATTTGTAATCATGCATGCATTACGTTCACGTAACTAGTAAACATGAATTTACACGGTACTGTATATTTACTAAAATTATTGAATGTCGTCGTGGCTTTGCGTCGACTCAGGTCGTTGTGTTTCGCTGTTCGCGTTCTATCATAGTGGGGAATCCCATTCTTCCCTCCGCCCTCCCCCGTTTTTCGTTTCGCCTCTTCGGTTACTAAGGGAACAACTACTTCATACCGAAAGTAAAACTTTGCAAAACTTGTTGGGCCGAGCGCGCCATTTGTTTGTGCATTTCTTTGCGCGAAGTTATTGTGGATAAGGATAAATCATCGAGATCCAGTCATCAAGGGTTAAGTACAACCAGTGAAGCAGCAAATTAAAAAAAAAAAATAGCGCAAACTTGCAGTGATTTGGCAATCATCGCAATAAATTCAGAAGAAGCAATCTCACACCCAAAAAAAAAAAAAAACGTTTTCATCACTGGTTGGCCTACTGTTGGTTCGGGGGAAGGTGACCACGTTCACCCAACCAATAGCAGTCAGTTGTGCAAACAAAAAGTTGGTATCATTATCAATACCATTATCACAAAAAGAACGATAAGAAGCTCGTCTGCAGCACGCCAACAAAGTTAAAATCCCAGCCTGCTTCACTTGTATTCAAATTCCAATTTTAACTGAAATTTTAAAGTTTTTTAGGCTACAGGGGTGGTGCCACAGGAGGGCAGGGGGAGGGCCAAATAGGTCCTCAAATAGCATAAAATGCTTCAGCTTCCGGGGCTCTGCCCCGGACCCCGCTGGGGGAACGTTCAGAGCTAGCCCAGACCCCCTTGCTGGTTTCACCGGGGCCCTTCCACAGTAAGATACATTTAACAAATGAAGGAGGGGGCCCGAACAACTTTTTTGCAGGGGGGCCCAAACACGTGTAGTTCCGCCACTGGCCAGGTCATGGTTTTTCGATCAACGTCTTTTGGGTAAGATTCAAAAGAGGCTGTTCGAAAAACCATGGCCAGGTCAGGTCGCGGTAAAGGTATGATGTATTGAATACTCTGCTGAGCGTGTTGAGCTGTATTGTAGTTTAGGAAGGCGCTGAACAGCTGACGCAACATCACTGCGCACGCGCGACGTCAAGTTTGGAGCCAAACTGTCTCTAACAGTGGTGCGTTCTGTTCGCTCTGTTCGGTGTTTAGGAAGGTACTAATTTAAGGAAAACATCCTCTTGTTCTTATCGACGACGCACACCTCTGACGGTTGGCAGATTCGGCTGTCTCTCGTCCCACATGCTTTAAGTTTTTACTCGTTTCTTCGTTAAATGTGAGGATAAAACCTTATGTTTTAACTTAAATCCCATCATTCTCCTGAACCCTACCTCGCATGGGGTTCACTGTTATCACCTCATGATCCTAAACTCGGTCTGCAGATACGTGTTTATGAGAGAGACCACTTGAGTAGCGTGTTTGGTTTCGTGTTCAGTAATTCGTACTCTTATCACAATTGGCCTTGAACATGCGTCATGTAGTTAGCGTGCTGCTCGGCAAAGGAGCGGCGGCTTGTAAACACTATCCTACGTTGTGCTCAGGTTGTGATCGTGAGTTTTCCGATTGTAACGGCAGATTGGGATTTTAATCATATGACTCGTGAGAAAGTAACTGGAGAGGCGTTGAAAAAATTGGGCAGTATGATTACGTTTCCAACAATATGGCTTCTGCTAAATCAGCCGTATGCTTGACAAAGCAAAACCGAAAGTTAACGAACTATATTGATCATCGGACAGGCACTTCGCTCTCAACTTTTGTAAGTGTTATGACCGGGTGTTTCTTTAGTTAAACGCTAATATTTGAACATTTGTCCTGGTTTTGCCTCCGACTAACTTTAATTTGAAGTGTGAAGCGTCTGATGCTACACGGGACGCACACTTAAGCCAGCGAAACCGAAATTTGGGGGGCGAAACCGTACAAATGTGGACATTGTGGTGCTGCCTGTCTCTATACATTGATTGAACTAAAGGTGACGACGTGCACTATTGCTGAAACACCGAATTAAAGTAGAAGAATGCACGTGTGACTCAATTTAAGTAATAATAATTTAGAGAGTTCTAAATTTCGATATATAATTACTGTGGTTATTGATGACATTGCTTTAACAAAAAGTGAGACCGTACAAATGTAACATTGTGGTGCTGCTTTTCAACACAAACTCGATGCCCTAAACGTGTGGACATAAACGTGTTACTAACGTAACAATCTCAAGTAGGAGGTTGCAGTATGACTCAAATTCAACAGAAATAATTTACAGCTTTAAATACAGGTTTATTGATATCGCCCTCAACCAAACGTGAAATGGCAGATAATTTAGCGTACGATCCGAGCCCAGAAAAGAAGACTCTAGAAGCTGAAACCGAGCTACAGCTACGAGATGAATGCGTAAACCAGACAGGCAACACGGATCCCGATGACCAACTTGAAGACGATGGCTCAAGTAATCCCGAAGCAGAAGTCGTTGATAAGTACACGAAAATCCGGAATCTGACTGCGTATTGGTTGCTTGGCTTATGTAATAACTACGCATACGTCATAATGCTAAGCGCTGCTCATGATATACTTAATGCTGACTTCAATAACGACTCGAATAGCACGGTCGTTGAGCCGGCTGTCAACAGCAGCAGAGATTGCAACAAAGTCTCGACCGGAGCAATACTGCTAGCCGACATTCTTCCATCCCTGTTCATCAAAACTGTTGCTCCATTTATGGGCGTTCGAACTTCTTTTCGGATGTTTCTTGTTGTGGGATTGTGCGGAGCCAGTTTCTTAACAGTTGCCTTATCGCATGCACGGTGGCTCGCGTTCCTAGGTGTGATCTTTGCGTCCTTGTCAAGCGGCTTGGGAGAAACTACTTTACTCAGTTATGCTTCGTTCTTTGACAGAAACGTGGTGTCAACGTGGTCTTCAGGAACTGGAGGGTCCGGTGTGTTTGGGGCAGTGTCTTATGCTGCTATGACGACGGCCGGCTTGTCCTCCAGGACTACGCTATTGATCATGATGGTGACGCCAGTAATTATGGCTTTTAGTTTTTATGTTTTGCTAGTCCATCCATTGTCGTCGTCTAGAAGTGGTTGCAAAAATAAAGGTGAATTGCGAGCGTTGCTTCCATCGTGTTCGTCAGATAAAATACGCATAACCGAAAAGCAGGTGAACTTTTGGCCTTCCTTCAAAGCTAAACTTCACATGCTAAAACCCTTGCTGAAGTATGCCGTTCCCTTAATGTTGGTTTACTTAGCCGAATACTTCATTAATCAAGGACTCTTGGAACTAATTTATTTTAAAGATATTTGGATAAATCATAAGGAGCAGTATCGTTGGTTTCAAGTCGACTATCAGTTGGGTGTCTTCCTGTCAAGGTCATCCGTGAATTTATTCACCATCAGCAAATTGTGGATTCTTCCAGTGTTACAGTTTGCAAACGTGGCTGTTTTTTTAGCACAAGTCAGTGTTCCCTTTCTTCCTAACATCTGGCTGGTTTTCGCCTTGGTGCTTTTTGAGGGCTTGCTCGGCGGAGCTGCTTATGTGAACACGTACTACACCATGACAAAAGAAGTGTCTCCCGACCATTTAGAATTTTCTATGGCTATCGTTCCTTTAGCTGACACGTTGGGCGTCGCATTAGCTGGAGCAGTCGCATTGCCTGTGCACGATTACTTTTGCGGTCTTCCATAATAGGTAGCCTAATAATTTTATTTTTCCTCTGTAGCCAGTGTGGTTTCAAAAACACCGAATGAGACAGGGTGTAAATTAAGGCACAACTTACATACAACTTCCTCCTGTTTCACCATTTTTTGTGTATATATCAAAGACCAACCTCATGTCTCCCAAGGGTGATCGGTATAGTGCTGCAAACAACCTGGAAAACTGTGCGGAAAAACTTTAACTTTAAAGTTTTTAAAGTTAAAGTTTTTTTGCACAGCTTTTATAAGAAAGTTACAGGTTAGAAAGTTCTGGCGAAATAAGTCGAACAATTTGACGCTACGAGGAAGCTTGCTTGTTCATCTGAGGGATGTTAGTACACTCGCAATGTTGTATTGCAAGGGACTTGAGCGCTCAGAGACGTGAGTTTGGTTTTCTCCCTTTCCAAATAGAAAGTTTGCATATTTGTCACTGTGAAATTGATATGGTAACCTGATAAGACACAAACGTGATAGCGAAACGTCGCTCTGTGTATTTTTCATTTTTTTAATGAAAATTTGCCAAGCTTTACCATTTTTTTTACCAGTTTATATATTCTGACCACCAGCAGTTTTGACAAGTTTGGTTTCCTCAAGAGCTCTGTCCACTGCACACCGGTGCTGTAACATAAGTCACCTTAGGTGCTCTGTAAACAGAAATGAAGGTAGTCGCCATAAGCAACATCGATGAAGATGGAAGTAGAGGAATACGAGGAGTTTAAAATTGTAGTGCTGGGCGGTATCAGAAATTGTCGGTGCGGTACGGTATCGGTATTCTGAAAAAAAATATTCGGTATTTTCGGTATTCTGGTATCGGTATCAGCCTATACCTGGGTAGTTGAAGCATACCCACGCGCCAAACTGCTACTAAATGATAGAGGGCATACCAGGCTGTTTTCCGATGTCTGATTTCAACATCAGTGCACCTCTGCTGCTACTCCACCACTTTCATTGGAATCGGTCTCGGAGATCGGGTTACAGTTTAATCGTTGCTCGGAATAAACGCCTCTTAAAACGAAGCATGAAATGTAGGAGTCGACTGAATCTACTTTTACCAAATCCAGATAATTTACAAGATTGGCTGAATCAGATCCGGATCCTAACCGAATCCCCCAAAAAAACCATTTGGATAGATGTTTATGTTTTGTACAGACTAACAGTTCACTCTACCTGAATGATTTAGTCAACTTTAAAGACTGAGTAAATATTTTGCAAATTGGTCATTGGTTTTTCCCCCTATAACTCCTGAGCAGTTTATGCTATCAATTTGAATTTAGCTCCATTGGAAAGCCGATGAAAAAACGCTTTGAATGGTATATTGGAATATCCAAATCGGCCAAAAATTGGCGAAGTTATTAAAAAATCAGCTAGACACTAAAAATGTACGGTATTTCGGTATTATGCGAATACCGATTACGGTTTCGGTATTCAAAAAATACCGATAACCGCGGTAAAAATACTGATACCGCCCAGCACTATAAAATTGGAAACACTTTGGCTCTGATCTGTCGACTGACTTGCATGCAAGAGTTTTGCATGGTTTTGGATTCACTTTTATTTCACTGGCCTATGTCAACAGCCTAATTCTTATCGTTTTATTTTCAAGAAAGCTATCATCCAGTTAGTCATTGGCTATTAGCTATTAGTTTTCGATAGCATTTTTCTTCATAATTACTTTATTTTAGTATGTAGGTACAGTTGAAGAAATGCTTTTTTTCTCGGATTGGTGTTTGTAAAAGTAAACATCTTTCTATTGTCGTTCGGAAATATACAATACTGTACCTGAAAATTTATGGCATTCTTCCCCGAAGTATGCTTCTCTCGCTGGAATTTTAAAGTTGTGAAGAGACAGCCAGCTGCTTAACCCATCCTGTGCATGCGCGAGGATCCTCTTTAAAAGCATTCTAGCGAGACGGCCTGCCATATTTTCCCTCCAGCGGCCGCCGGAAACGCCTACCTCGTTTCTCTCCTTCCCTGTCCAGTTTTCAAGTCAACAGTCCAGCTTTTCACCATCCCTGTGCGATTTTTCAAGCAGTGCGATTTTTGATCCTGTTTTCAAGCAATCCGATTTTTCAATTTTCGGACAGTCAGCGCATGCTCAAGCGGACTAAGCCATGGCCGTTCCAGAGAAACGATGACTGATTCTGCATCCAAGATAGCCGGCCCATTACCAAGTAGCCCAGCGTTTTCTCCATCCCAATCCTGATTTCAAGTTCTCGGACAGCCGGATGCATAAAGCGTACTGAACAATGGCCGCCCAGAGGCCCTTCACGTGTCGATCCTAACATGTTTGTCGGTCCATCTCCATTCTAAGGACTGCCATCCTTTGCATCTCCGTTTGCGGACTACCATCTGTCATGCAGACTGGATTTTGCCACGACTTAAGGAAATTTCGCTCAACTATCACCAATCAATCCTCTATCCTGAAAACAAGTTCTTACACTCACGAATCGTGTCATCCAAGTTTTCAAGTTTATCGCCATCCTTATCCAAATTTCTCTGTCTTGAAGTCAAGAACATGCATCCATGGATTGTGCTATCCGACTTTAACAAGACATGGCCAAGACTCCCCATCTATGGTGTGCTCAAGCGGACTACACCATGGCCCGATCCAGTGAAACAATGAAGGTTCCTCAGCCCAAGATGACTGGCCGTCGCCTAGCTGGCCAGTGCCTGTGACCCAATTATTGTTGTCTGTCAGTCACACACACCATCGACCATTCCCTCGTTTAACGTTTCTCCATCCCTGTCGAGATTTCATTTTTCGGACTGCCGTCCGAGATGGCCGTTCCTTTGCCCTGAAGCCCTCACCAGTCGCATCTCACTCATTTTGGTTTTGGACTACCCCCTGCACGATCTCCCTCTGTCCTCAAGTCAAGCACACACACTTTGGTTCGTGCTGTTCGGGATTTCAAGTACAAGACCAAGTGGGATCCGTACATTTTCCCGACACTCGTTTTGCTGACAGTACCTTTCTCGACAGGTACTTTTTCCCGACAGAACTTTTTCCCAACAGACACTTATTCCCTACAGGACCTTTTCCCGACAGGTACATTTTCTGGACAGATACTTTTTTCCGACAGGACTATTTCCCGACAGGTACATTTTCCCGACAGGACTTTTTCCCGACAGGACTTTTTCCTGACAGGTACATTTTCCCGACAGGACTTTTCCTGACAATATGCTCTGAAAAAAAAAAATCTAAAAAAGGGACATAATTTCCTTGTTTTATATTACTGGTCTTATGTTATGGACTGAACGCATTATTTTATACTTCTGCATTTCCCTACCTTTCAAACAACAAAAATTATTAAATCAGCTCTTAATAAGATAATTTTGTATTTATTTTTTATGGAATTATAAGGTTGGGGTATGTGGCAGCTAGTTTTATTGCTAGCTATATAACCTGCAGTTAATATGGATTAGATCTTTCCTTCCCTACACCTTTAAAATAGGACTGAACCAACAATGTAAAACAAGTTAGGCCTAAACACTAGGGAGAATTTTGTCCTTATCAAGATAGTGTCCTCTCCATGTTACGCGAGTTCAGAATCGAGTTCCTATGTTGTAATACAACAGGGACATAAACACTGTGCTTGCTAATAGAAACGTCGAGGATTGGATTGGATTTTTTACGAGGCGTTGCTGATAACATTAGACTGTAATTCTTAATGAAATTTAATATTTGCATTATTTTAAACCAACTGCAGGAGAATTTTAAAATTGTTGTTTGTTTGTTGTTTAAAAGCACAAGTTAAGAAAAAGTCCTGTTATATAAAAGTGCCTGTCGGGAAAAGGTTCTGTCGGGAAGCAGTACCTGTTGGTAAAATGTACCTGTCGGGAAAAGTCCTTTCAGGAGTAAGTACCTGTCGGGAAAAGGTACTGACAGAAAACGTTGTCACCGGGATAATGTACCAGACCCGACCAAACACCCAATCCAAAAATACTTTCGCCATCCCTCAGTCATTCTTCACTCCGAACTGGCTACGATTTCCTTGTCATCTCGCAATCAACATCAAGCTTCTGCAGGGTAAGACAGCTTCCGTCCTCAGCATGATTCTGAAATTATGGACAATAACATATCCAACATTGAACTTGCAGCAAGTTCTAAACGACTTTCACTTCAGGACACATCTCAGCATCCCACGTCATCTCACTCGGACTAGACGTGTCTCCATGCTTTTTTCATTCAAAATTCCACCAACGGCCACGACAAAACATGGTCGAAGAATTTTTCCGGATTGTTACCATACAAGCCAGCCGTTGCTTCTCGATCCTCATACAAGCTGGTTTCCTGCCCTCCGAGAGGCCATCCCTCGTTCAGCGGACTGGATCATGGCAAAACTCAACGGAACTCCAATGCACCTGTCACGTACAGCGATTCTCTCCTCTCCCAAGTCAAGAACATGCACTCACAGGAGCCATCCAAGAATTTGAACGCAAAACCAAGCCTCCTAATTTGAACCCGCACTCGTCTTCGCTGTCTCGCATCCTGCAAGCCATCCTGTGTTTCTCCATCCTCATCCAAGTTTCCTGTCCTCGGATAAACTATCGTCTTTGTTAATCGAACTGCACCATGCCAGGACTCAAAGAAACTCTGAAGGAACTTCGTCCAAGATGGCGCCTCTTCACCGAATTGCCCTTGGCCTGTCAATCCTCAATCATTGTGCCAATCCTTTGCCTCGGACCGTCCTTGGCACAACATTCCTTTTCAGTCCACAAGTCAACAACATGCTCTCGTGGATCATGCCATCCGAGCTTCTCAACATCAGGTTAACCTCCCCATTCAAAACGCCTTCACCAGCCAACTGTCATTCATAACCCTGGACTGAATCACAAACTCTTCACTGTCCTCCCACAGGCATCAAATATCTCCCGACTCATCAGGAAAGACTGTCATCCTCCTTTGCATGAATCTGAATTACGGACAGCATCCCTACCTCTCCATGGCCCATCCACACCAACCAAGAAAAGACGCAACAACGGTCCAAATTGCTCCTTTGCACCAAACACTGCACTTGGTTGCGCTTCATCCTGCTGTTAACTTCCTCACCAACCATCATTACAGCTTATTCGGACCTTCCAGCATCTGCCCCCCCCCCCCCCCCTCGACAGATGCCCTTCACTGTCTACTGTTCTTTCTCAACCATTAGCTCAGCTCCTACGAACAATTATTCCTTGCTGCCTGCTGTCCAACGCTGACAATCATCACTTCTGTGCTACGGACCATCATCTTTCGCTGCCTGCTGTCCCTCACCGACATTGATTGCAGCTCCTTCACGTCTGCTGTTCCTTGCTGACAATCATTGCAGGGCCTTCATTCTTCGCAGCTGCTGTCCCTCACCCACAGTCACAGCAACTTCTTAGACCTTCAACCTTCACTGCCTACTGCCCCTCACCGACATTCATCGCAGGTCCTTCGGACCCTTGCCCATAACTGTCTGCTTTCCGTCACAGACATCCGTCGCTGTTTCTGGCACCAGCAAGACACCATCAGTTTCCTGGCACCTTCATTCTGCTCTGCCTAAAGTCCTTGACTAACGATGTCGCTACTCCGCAGCCGCCCATCCGACGCTGCCTGTTGACCTCATTGACTGCCCTTTCAATTTTCTGCTACTAGTCAGTTCAAGCCAGCTGTCCCTTACTATCATTCGTCTTCCGGCTCCATAATCTGGAAATCTTCCGTGACACTGCCGCAGCCCGACCTCTGCTCAATAGCTCCGCTGCCATTCAGATTTGGCCGCCTCTGTCTTCGCAGACCACCTGTTGCAGTTCCAACCTGCCCACCACTTGTAAACCAATGGTCATAACAAGGACGGGTAAAGGGCAATCCAGATTATTGCCAGTCGTCGGAAGTTCTGCAACATTGCAGTTTTTCTCCGATTGTCATTCGAAGCTCGTCCACAAATCTTCGATGATGACCGAACAAATCCCCCACTCACAAGAACTGTCATTGTTCCAAGCTGTCCTGGATGTGGGTCCATCGACTAGTTCCTCGCTCCAAAGAGCTTTAATCAGGAACTTTGTCATTCTCACAAACACGACACCGTCATTCGGAGCCTTCACCTGGCACAGCCTGGCAAGTCCACAATCACTTGAACAACAGACGAGATCAAGCCAAATAAACAGCCTTCATCCCACAGCCAATCCACACTCCACACCAGACCTTCACGTTGACATGGCCTCCAAAGGCGTCCATCTGTCACAACGACGAAGGTGAAATTGTGAGAATGAAACACTCAGAATTACAAGCAAAATAATCCGAGTGTCAGCTGTCACGATCCACAAGAGCCACTGGAAACGCTGGTTTTGTCAGTGCAACAGAAGGAAAGCCAATCCAATCATTCCGTCTCCACCAAATCTTCTGAACTTCTCGAACAACTCATTCAAAGAAGGGTCATAAAGATTCCTTCAGGCCAGTCACAGACTTTCCCATTTCTCTGTCCTTAAAATAACAAGCTCAACGCATCTCCTAGACGACTCATGCTTCTCATCCCTCATCAAGCATTCGGGGTCGAACACCCATCCACACAACAAGTTTCATTCAGACTGGGACCCATCCACAGAGCTCTCTTGCCTCATGAAACCATGTTTCGAACCCCTTCAAAACAATTTCGTGATTATAAGACCGTCTTTCTGACCACAGTGGCATCCAGTCCTCGCTACAACGAAATTCAAGGTTGCCAGTTGTCCTCACCTGAATACTTCACTGCCATCCACCTGAGACCATGAGCCTCCTTTCGAACAAAGAACCAAAACCATAGGAGCCATCTCAACCGTTTACCATTTCTACACTATACGCCTCCCTTTTGTTGAACAGGACTGCCACAACACCGCCATATCAAAACGACAGAGATTAACAAAGTCTCAAAGGTCGTAACCCGTCGTTCTTCCCCACCTCTCGTAGTAGATTACGGATCACCTTCACAGACTGAAAGCAACTCGGGTCAAACCACTGTCGCCCACTACGCTTAGCATTACTTGCACTGACAACAACATCAGTGGCACAAACTCAAGACGTGCCAGCATCTTGAACCTTCCACAAGTGATATCTGCTTCAGCAAAAATTCACATGCAGCCTCCCAGTGAAGTTAATCAACACAAACCATCACTCAAGGAAGACACCAACTCAAGGAAGACATCAACAATTCGGATTGCATCGTCTGAGACCAGTCATCACTGCCAGACATGTCATCCAATCCCCCTTAAGCACTGAAACAGACACCGTCAAGACAGATTTCTTGAAACAGACGTGGCTTCCGATGTCCTGAAGCAGAAGCACGACTCATCTTCTAACTTGGACCACCATCTCCATGAATTAACCCAAATTGCCTATTTTCTGTTTCATTAAAGTGCGAAGTGTAATCTTTTAAGGGGGAAGCCAGCTCGTAACCCTAGGGTACTGTTCATGGGTGCCCACCACGTACATTGACAAGGTCTCCTGAAAATACCATACATTATCAGGTATTGTACATTTCCAAACAGCAATAGAAACGATATTTTGATGGCCCTTCTGCCTGCATGATCGGCTGAATATTGTCTCTGTTGCCTAATAGGAAATATACAATACCTGAACCCACCTTACCTCCCCTCTTGAGTTACCACTTTACAAATGGAGAGGGAAAAGATGGTGCGCCATCTCGCCCGAATGCTTTTAAAGAGGATCCTTGCGTCTGTGCAGGAAGGGTTACACAGCTGGCCGTCTCTTCACAACTTTAAAACTTCAGCGAGAGAAGCATACTTCGGGTGAAGAATACCATAAATTTTCAGGTATTGTATATTTCTTATTAGGCAACAGAAACCATTTTCAGCCAGCCAGACAGGAGGGCCGGCAAAATATCGCTTTTATGAAGAGTAGGCCTAATACTTTAGTTTTTGAGGTTTTTTTTATATATCATTTGTGGAATTGAGCCATATAATGTGACGATGGAGGTATTTTTAGAAATTATTTCCTGGCTTTCCAGGAGTAAATATTTTTAGTAGAAGCTTTTAATTCCAGAAATTGTGATAGTGTGGGAGATGGTTCTTTTTTTTTTAAGTGGCACCATTATTGTCCTAGGGACAAAATAGTTTGTTCTTATTTAGCTTAATAACTTTTATATTATGATGCTTTGGTCATGTTACTTTGGATTGCTAAAATTAATGTTAATGAAACTTAATTTGTTTCCAAAACGCAACACTAGAAAAAGTTCTAGTTACTTATAACTAGCAAATTTTCGAAAGCTTCTTGTAGGCTCTCTTCTTCAGGCTTAGGCCATTAGACTCGCTCGAATGCGTCAATCACGTCACGGACGAAGTTTTTTACGAATTTCGAATGGAGAAAGTTCGTTAGTGTAGTGCTTGAGGCATTGGAGCGAGTTTAGTGGCCTAAGCATACAGAAAAAGCGTGTAAGATGCCTTCGAAAATTTGCTAGTTAAATTCTGATGTTGCATCTTGGAAATAATTACTAAGTTTTATTTTCATTAATATTATTATGGCTAGTTTTGCCAAGGCACTAACGTTGACCCTGTGGACAAAAAAAAAGTGCTACATCTGAAGCGTTTTCTTCCACCTTACCTGTCTGAAAACCACATTATATTTTCCCGTCACCATTGTAAACCTATGAATAGAAGATAAACGAGCAATTCGCTCAGATTCACTGTGATACTGAGATAAGAGTAATTGGCTTTATACTATATTTACTTGTCAATTTTGTTTGTGTAATGATTTAAAGGATCTCTATTTCTGATCTTCCCGGAAAAATATTTATGTAGGTAGGTTAACAGTTGATGTTGTAGCGATGGCATATCGGAAATCATCACTGCAAATGTAGTATTAATTGTTTGACGTTTTGGGTGGTTTCAGGAATTCAGTGGGCCTTTGCGGATGGGATTCTGTGTCGTTCTTGAGGAGTGGGAAAAGCTACTGATAAGACACTATATTGTTTGTTGGATAATGTTTGTAATAAACTTTCGGCCCGTAACCTGATAGCTATAGAGCGGTAGGAAATAGGTTATGGAGTTTGGTGGGGGGATGTAAGATGAGGGACTGGGGTTGACTGTCTTAAATTATGCTATTGGGAAGTGGTTTTTTTTTTTACCTTTTTGTCGTGACCCCCATGTTTTAAAGTTTACCAATGTATCAACCCCTCTGGTGGAACCAGGATACCAAGCTTGAATACTGGCAGCAGTGAAAGTGAAATGCCAGTGGCATCTCATTTTTTAGCGCCTATTTTATGTTTTCGATCCCATTGCGAATTCCGCTCCACTAATGTCGTCCTGCAGTCGATAAGAAAAAACTATACAATTACTGATGATGTCTGAATCCCAGCGGTACTAGTCTTTTTTTCTGTATTAAATTATCAATTATTATGTGTGTTTTGTTTTGTGAGCTGCACTTCTTTCATCTTAAAAGAATAACTGTATGTTTCTTAACGAAACTTGCAGAGAAATTATTAAACAGATTTATTTTTAAATCTAGGCTTGGTTATTTAATTTTGGATGTGTATGCTGATAGCAAATTTGGCCTGATTTCTTCTTAATACCATGAAAAATTAAGTCTTTTATTATTTTTTTTTTGTATGTTATGCTATTGCCTTCCTTTTATTTTAGCCCATTCACTTACCAGTACAATTGCCTCGTACGAGAATGACAAAATTCATCCAGCAACAGAAAATAAGCTTCGTTAGATACCCCTTGGAACTTCACATTGGTAAACAAAGCACAAGCCAGTAAACAGAGCCCTGTAGCGGCGGACGCTACGACGGCTGAGGTGCTTGTAGCGCCCCCGACATCCTTGGTTGACGAGTACTTCTTTGCATTAGGTTACGTGATTATTTCGACTTTACGATAACAAGCACAGCAGGGGCTACAGTCCCGGCATGGGGGATGGAGCGTCGGTGTCCTATTCTAGGCCTAACCTTAATGCTTCCGGTAATACACTGCCACCAACGGTGGATTAATTTAATTGCTTAAACGAAGTATAAAGCTAAAATGGGCTGCATAATAATTTACACTAGGAACAATTAATCTTACTAGGGAACGAACCTGAGGTTTAAAAACTCTTGGTTTTTATTTTAAAACCACAGAATGATAAAAATAACACTTTTACATTTAGTTCACTAGTTCAGCTTTTGACAAGTTTGGCAAAAACAAATAAATCAAGAATTTACATTAGAAATTCACTTGGATACAAGAACAACGATGTTTGTTCTTAAACACTTAATTTAGACAAGAAAAAGCATTTTTATCTTGGGTTCCTATCGAGGAATACCCAGCAAGCTGAACCGCGTCGGCTAAGTTACAACTATAATTGACAACTGTAGTTTTCAAGTCGTCCCACAGTTATTTTTCCTCGCGAGGATCAAACCGTCCCTTTGTTTACATTTACAAAATGAACAAAGTAAGAAACTGGCTTTTTAGAAAGAGATGCCTACTCTAACATTATGGTGGTAAAGACCAGCAATGCCGATAAGGCTTACCAACCATAAAGACTCCAAGCTAGAGGTTAATTTACTTTAGACTATAAATTTAGAATTGGGGGGGAGGTCCTAAAGATAAACTTCTAAAGTTAAACTAGTTTACTTACAAACACTACCATTTTGCCCGGCATGGCAATCCAGGACGTGACATCTCCACACCCGACCGGCGTGACCCGTCTAGCTTGAGAGATCTGTGAGCTGTGCTGACTGAGCTGTAGAGGGAGGGCAACTGGGGCTTTTTATGCTGGAGCAACGGATTTTCTCTACCTAAGCGCGGACGCCGAGGAGAGCTACGGGGGTCTGATTGGTGGAGGGCCAGGAGAACAATGGGAAAGTCGGTAGAGCAAAGGGTTTTTGGTGCAGAGCCGTTTGAAGGAGTAGGGATCGACCAAATAGAGTTTTCAACTCTTGAACTTTGGGAAATGGTCTTTGCATTGGGAAATTGATTATTGATTGAATATTTACAAATGCACATCGTGAATTGGCTCGTGTTAAAGCTTAGTACTTTGGTTTGGGTAATACATAAAGTATTACTATTAAATTTTACAAGCTTTAACTGAAAACTGCAGTGTTACACACCACAACTAGTTTTGGCTGGGGGTGGGGGGGGATTGAGGATTCGAAGTTTTTAAGCACAGTTTGACTTTCGGATTGCATGGAAATAGATCTTTTATAAATATCTTTTGGTTTTTAATAGCAGAGCAAGCTAGTAGTAACATTCGGATGGGTCAGTCAGGTTTTGCAGAGATTTAACACAAAACATATATACACAAAAATTCGTGTCCGGTGATTGCCGATGTCTGTATATTTTGGACTAGTGGTAGCGTTTTAGGGGCAAAAGATTATTATTAAGAATGCATAAAAAGAATAAATATATTAGCTTAGAGAATGCTATAACGCATTTAAGTTTGAGTAAAATAAATAACATCAAAGTTAAAGGACAGTCGACGATCGCTGTGGAAATTTTTCATAAAGGTTGCAGCTGTTCAACATAATAAAAAATATCACACTCAAAGTTGTCTGTACAATTAAATAGGAGGTTAAGTACCTTCGCAGAGGAAGCTCCTCCTCTAAAACACTAAACTAATGTTTTCGGCTTTATGCCTAAGTGAAAATAAAAGTAAATACAAATTTTTACAAGTGGCGAAAATGGCGTCTTGTGCGCTACGGTGATTTTACGGCTTCAGTTTCGTGAGTTTTTCTAAATGCTGTAGAATGACTTCTAGATGGAATTTTCGTGTTCTGTTTGCGGGGGAAAACAGATAAAGTTCGTGGCTATTAAGAGCTGTTTAGATGAGACGGATTGGTCCATTTTCTTGGGAGATACAGGCGTTTGAATTTTGGGGATTTTCCCCGGCCGAGGCATTTGGGTGCTCAAAGAAAAAAAAATTTCTTCGTTTGGCAAAACGAAGGTTTTTCGGCGGTCCACGTTTACAGCCCTGGCCACCAAGCCCAGAGCACAGGAGATTAAATTGCATTTCTGACCGATATACATAATGGAAAATGCCGTTAATAAGTTGGATGTCAGCCATCAGCGAAACATAGTAAAGTAAGCCACCTTTATGCATTTACGCTTCATTCGTGTTACGGTTATACCATCAATGACTGGTTCAGCGAGTTCTCTTTATGCCACTGGACAAGTGGCCATATTAATGAAGGCGGTCCAGGACTGTTTTGCCAGTTCGAATCCAGGTCGCAGCACTCGAATGAACCGTGAGAGCATAAATGTGGCTCAAAAATATCAACTACCTGTACATTTTTGCATTCAGTTCCAGAATTGCTGTTATCTCCCTTGAAGTTTTTCTCTGTCAAGTTTCGGCTAGTTGGGCAACCCATCTGCGCATGTGTCATGCGCAGCCCTCCCATAAAAGCTTTCGGGTGAGGCAACCCGCCATCTCTTTTCCTCAAGCTCTCGTGCTATCTTCTCCCGCTTCAATCAACTATCCTTCGCCAAAATATGTCAAGACCTTCGCCCGAAAGCTGAACGTCAAGCCTTCGCCAAAAGTCGTACATCCTGATGTTCGTCCGGCACCAAGAAGATCTGACCTTGTCCGTAAGAGGATCCCTCGCCTTCGGCATCATGGCTCGCCCGAAATACTCAATGGCACCAAGAACCTCATCTCACTGGCAAGCCCACCTCCTGTTGACCCTGAAGTTGTTGTCTGCGCTTTGCCCTCTTCATATCCATACTTCGCCTTTTCGGCCACCATTCCATCCTCGGCATCGCCTATCAGGATCTAAAAGTCAAAACCTACAAGGAACACGGACAAGCTTTGACAGTCAGGGTCTAGGTGTACAATTTTGTCAGTAAAAGGCTGGTGAGCATTAGACCCTTACTACCTGGTGGCTAGCTTAGTTCTAGTCTATTCGGACAGAACGTGTGTATCAATGGTTGCAGCAGGTTTTCTTTGTTCTTAAAATATTGTTAATAAGGTACTTTAAAACACAATTTTCTTGTGAAGTTTGGCATTTTGTCTTATGATGCTTTAGCATTTTTTATTATATTTCGGCGATTTATGGTAGTGGATAAGCATTAATGCTCTCTGCTGCGAATATGCTGTCGTGTTACTAAATCGAAAAATAATTTTCAACATAAAGCAAAGCAGGAAACGTATACCTACTACCACTGGATCATCACACGGGTCTTTGTAGGAGGATTTCCAGTTTTTCATCAAAATGTAATTATTCCTGGCCACCGGGTAGTAAGGGTCTAATGCTTACCAGCCTCTTACTGACAAAATTTTACTTGTAGACCCTGACTGTCAAAGCTTGTCCGTGTTCCTTCTAGGTTTTGACTTTTAGATCCTTATTCTAAACATTTAACGTTCCGTTTTTGTTTATTAATTCGTGTTACTTTTAGAATTGCAGCTAAACTGTAAAACAGTGCAGTTGACGGTAAAAGCTGAGAGTTTAACACAGAGACCCTAGGTTGACCCTTACTAACCTGGCTATCGTCAATGTTAACAATAGAAACAAATCCGTTAATCTTCAGTCATGTCTTGCAGCTGGCGTTTGCTAATTCACATTGTTGCATAATAACAATGTTTAAAACAATGTAAAACAGTCAATCTGGTCAATTAGAGCTACGTAACCCCTGAACCACTTGACCAATTAG
>JAHWFP010021618.1:0-10359 GCA_023313725.1 Lithobius niger | reverse complement strand
TTTTTTCTTTGTTTATGAACTCAGTGTTCATTAAATAATCTAAGATCACCGAGATCTAGCATGTGTTATTGTTGAAGCAGGAGTTTTCAAAAAGGTAGTTTTCCTTGTAACACTAATCTTGATTCAGTGTGATTGACTTTAGTGCAAGAGTTGCTAGAGCTTTCAAAGACTATTTTACATTCTGCAAGGGTCATGTTTGTAACTTAGAGAGTTGCGATAACTCACTCCGACTTTTTCTAGTCCAAATTGTAATGTGAACTTTAGCTTTAAGTTCAGTGTCGATTTAATTGTAAATCGTGTGCTTTTAATTGTAAAGCCCCAGTTTTATTTTTGTAACCAACTAGTTACTACGTGTATAAAAATCTTGTCATGTTTTATTAAAACAGAAAAGAAGGTTGTTTTGAACAACAATTTTGACTTTTAGTCCAATTTAATTTGCAAGGGTTATTTTAATTACAAAACCATTTTTATTCTAACTCCGAAGTAGGCAAATTAGATTAATTACCCATCGTGGTGGCAGTGAACCATGATTAGATAGGTCTTCATAACTTAGGTAGGACGCTGACGCTCTTCTCCTAACCGTGCAGTAGACACACTATGCTGTTTTTCCGCGAAAGTAAAAACCGCCACCTATGAACTTATCTAAAGTAACCACAAGTACGCCAGATTGTCGGTGCTATAGACAGTAGGCACCTCAAGACCCTGTAAGCGCCGCTACAGATGACGAGCCGTTCAACCGATACGTAATCGATATCGTAGGCCCCATCAAGCCTGTTAGTAAGGCTGGTTACAAGTATATCTTGTCGTTACTCGATCCGGCAACAAAGTTTCCCGAGGCCGTGCCCCTTGTAGAGGCCAACAGCCAGGGTGTTGTAGATGCTCTCCTCCTTGTGTTTTCTAGGTTAGGCTTTCCAGCCGAACTCCAAAGCGACCTAGGCTCTTGTTTCATATCGGAACTTACAACTCTTTTCTTAGAAAAGTGCGGTATAAAGTGCGTTAATTTAAGTGTAAACCACCCGCAATCTAACAGCGTGGAACGTTTCCACATAACGCTCAAAGCAGTGCTAAGAGCTGTCTGTTATGAGCATCCCCACGATTGGGAGAGGTGCCTGCCAGGAGCAATGTTTGCCCTGAGAACTGCTCCGCATGAGAGCACTGGCTTCACTCCAGCCAAGTTAGTCTACGGACGCAACCTCAAAGGCCCACTGGAGTTGGTGAAAAGCCATTGGATTGAACCCGTCGTTCACCCCTCAGTGTTAGAATACATCTTGGACTTGCTCCAGAGATTCCAGTATTCTCGTGAACTCTCTCAGGAGAACATCACTCGTAACCAAATGAAAAATAAATCCTATTACGACATTAAGGCAGTTGAACGTAGGTTCAAACTTGGTGATAAGGTTCTAGTCCTTAAGCCAGCCCGCACCAAGAAGTTAGACATTTATTGGGATGGACCCTGTGAAGTGTTGAAAGAGGGTGGCAATGGATCTCGTACACCCTCTGAGGTGAGGGTCTTGGCCGTGCAGAAATTTGCACGACCACAAACTAAGAAAGATGTCCGTTCCTTTCTCGGTTTGGTAGGATATTATCAAAGATATATATCCCTCACTATTCTGAAATCTGTGCATTTCTTACAGACTCCTTGAAAAAGGATGCACCCGATCCCGTCATTTGGGATGAGTCAAAGCAGGCTGCTTTTGACACGTTGAAAAGCTCATTAGTGACGTTTCCTGTCCTGAGAGCACCCGACTTCACCCAACAATTTATTTTGCAGTGTGATTGTTCAGATCGTGGTATGGGTTGTGTTTTGTCACAAGTGTTTGGAGAAGAAGAACACCCCTGTCTTTACGTTTCACGTAAACTGACAGCACGTGAGCAAAACTATGGTATGACAGAAAAAGAATGCGCGTGTTTGATCTGGTCCGTTGCCAAATTGCGTCCCTACATCTATGGAACAAAATTTGTCATAGAATCCGATCACAACTCGTTGCACTGGCTCAAGCAAATGTCTGGCAAAAATCCCAGATTGCTTAGGTGGAGCCTAACCCTACAAGATTACGACTACGAAGTTAGATACAAACCTGGAAAGTTACACGTAAACGCTGACACTCTCAGCAGGTATTTTGTTTAAACATTTAATTGTTAAAACACGTCATTTTCAGTACAAATTGACTGGAAATTTGATTTTTATCTTTAAATTTTGTTAAGTGGTATATTGAAAGTGCAACCACAACAAAAGGAACTTTCAGCTATTTCCCGTTTCGGAACTCTACACCTAAATTTTAAGTGCCTATGTTTTACTCTTTTTGTCACTATCAACGTCTCCCTATGTGGGAGAATAGTGTCAAAGACTGTAACGACACTAATTAAATATTCATTAGGAGTATTCTACGGGGGTTGCAACTTGTTCCCGGTTGGCCCTTCTTAAGGTTTTTACGAAACATTTTTCCTGCAAAAAATTTGTCTGTCTACCCCTCTGCGAAAAAGGTCAGCACTGTCGTTAAAAGGTTGTTGTGTTGTTATCCATAAAACCTCCCAGTGTTGTATATTATGTTTAAGTTATGGGTACCATCTCTAAACCCTTCAGGGTAATATTTCCTATGTAAAACAAGTTGTTTGGTAACCTTAAACCACTCCAGTGGTAGTCTGTTAACTTTAAATAGAGCTGATAGTTGCGCATGCGCTTATAGTACCCTCTATTCCGATCCTTATCGCAAGCTAGGTCCTGAGGAGTGCGCCCAGGGGTTTTTCTCGAGGTTTTTCCAGATAAAAAAAATAACTTTCTGTGCACGGCTGACTGGTTAGAGCATTAAATGTTGCGATTATCTCATTTGAATTAACAGCTACAAAAACCCTGAAACTGTAACTTTATAAACTCCGAAAATAGTGTTTTTATTTATATAAACTTTCGTTTGCTCCAATTTTCTTTGTGGCCTGTACGACTTTCCTGCAACAAGCAGCGCGGACAGCACTAAGTTAATTTTTGCAACTAGTGTCCCTTTAAACTTGTAATTTGTATTTACAAAAATTTCTTGAGCCACAAAAACGTCAGTCCCCCAAAAATATAAAATGGCAATTTTTATTTTTTGTAAACAGTGTATTTTATAACTTGTGGTGATGTATTTCACGGGAGGTGTATTCCTCAGAAGGTGTCTTCCTTGGTGCATTAATTTATGCAATTTATTTACATGGCTTGGCAGTCTTGTTCTTTGGCATGTCTTGTGTGCACTGACCTTTTCTGTTGTAGCACTTATTTGGCGTTCGACAAAAACCCCAAATAGAGTCCTCCGCGTGGGGGCGTGTAAACGCGGTCTCGTATCAGACGCTCGTGGTGAGGACACCTCAACACCATCGAAGAAAAAACCTGAGGGCAGCATTCTTCCACACCAGAAGAACAATCGTCTATATGGCGATTACACATTAAATTGTAAATAATGTATATTTTCTTGGGCATAAAGCCGAAACACTTTTCAGCTTAGTTGTGTTTTAGATGTTGTCAACACACGATATTTTTTATTTGTAACAGGTGACGACTTTGTTTATTTATGAAAAATGTCCGATGTTCAACCCAGTTTAAATTCTAACCTAAACTGCACTTAGCCCTTTAAAAACTAGCTGGAATATTTAATCTTTTGATTTGTGCACTTAATGCATTTTGGTAAACTTAACTTCTTGCCATGAACCCTACCGGAGCTCCAATGTTTATGTTTGTCTATTTTCTATGGACCCAGTATATGATTTTATGTTTATTTTTTATAGCATCTCCATCCAAACTCCGACCGTAGCGAACCTCTAAAAACGTAAACAAACTAGCTATCCTTCGTTAAAAACATGCCTTGTATATAGCAATCCGTTTCCCAAAGTCAAATGTTTATTCTGTGCATTACACTTCGTTCCCCCCCCCCTCCTTCAATAGTTGCGATGCCTAACGTCGTAGTTTATTTTAATAGGCCAAAAAAATCACGTTGTTATGAGTTGAAAACTCACTTGCACTTTCAAAGCCAGGCCTCTAAGTTTTCAAGTCGGCAATTCCCTTTGTCAATTCGAATCCAGCCAACCAAAACACTACTTCAATTCCGTCAGCCAGTCAGAGCGCTCAAGCTACCCCGGTCGTCCGCGCTGCTACTCCAACTTCCGGTAGTGACAGCTCGGCCGATTTGGGTCAGTCTCTCCTCCTCCAGATGTCCGACTCTCTTCCCCGCACACCCCCTCCGAAGCTATCCTCGGCGTCCGCGCCGACTTCCGGTAATGAGTATATAACCCCAAACCCAGAGACACTCGTTAGCACAGCTCAAGGATTCTCAAAGCTAGAGGTCGCTACGCCGGTCGGGCGTGGAGATGCCGCGGTCCGATTGTTGCCATGCCGGGCAAAGGTAGTGGTTCGTATCGTACTTAGTTTAGCTTTAAAAGTTTATTTTTTGGACTTTACGTCAAAATTTATAGTTTAAACCTAACTAAACCTCGTAGCTTTAGAAAGTAAATTTATGGAGTGTCAAGCCAAACGGCATTTCGGACGTTGGCAGCCATAATTTAAGGGTTCACGGTCCCTTACTAAAAACCAGCTTTCATTATTTTGTTTCTTTAAACGCAGTTTAATGTAAACAGGGACGGTTTGATCTTCGTGGAAGGTTGCTTTGATTAAACGCTCGGGTCCACTTTATAAGTAGCCGCGGCTTTATAATTTAAGGAGTTGACTATCAACAGCAACTCTGGGAGGTTTAATGCTTAGTTAATTCACGGTTGAAAAATAACTGTTATTTAGGTCTACTATTACTAAACAGCCGAGGCTGTTCGTAATTTAGAGGGCTCTTTTGCGAAATCCCCTTGTGCCTACTCATTTCACTTTTTCTATTTGAAATTGTTTTATGTGAACCTCGTGTTGGTTCTAGTGTCGAATTTAATGTAAATTCCCCCTGTATTTTATAACCTAAACTAGGTGTAAAGTTACCAAATGTATTTGTAGTGCGATATTTTTATTCATGTTTGTTTAAAATAAAAACCAGGAGTTTTTCTTAAACGTCCGTCAGTTTATTCGCTCGTTGTTCGCTAGAAGTTAACTTGTAAGACAATTCTCTTAAACTTAGCTTAGCTAGCCTAATTTTCCCACCTTGGTGGCAGCGTTACCGCTTATTATTACTGTTAGCCTACAATATTAGGACAAGTGTAGCTCCATTCCCTACGCCGGGACTGTAGCTGTTGTGCTTATTTGAAACAAAAAGTACCCAAAAGTAATAGTAAGAAGATCCAGTTACACCAGGCGAGCGGCGATGTTACAAGCACCTCCTCCGTCGTAGCATCCGCCGTTACAGTAGACAGACGGCTGTTTTTAAAGAAAGCCATTTCATAGAAAACTTAAAGAAGAGCCAACCAGGGACAAGTTGCAACTCTCATAGAATATTCCTAATGAATATTTAACAGGTGTCGTTAAAATCTCTGTTAATATCCTTCCACACAAGAAGGCGTTGATAATAACAGGGAGAATAAAATCATAGGCACTTAAAATTTAGGCGAGAAGTTCCGAAACGGGAAAAGCTGAAAGTTCCTTTGGGTGTGGTTGCACTTTCAATATACCACAATAAAAAAAATAACGAAAATAAATAAATGGTTCTCAGCAGAATTTTACACTGAAAAGGAGATATTTAGAATTACAGTTTAAACAAAATACCGACTTAAAGTGTCAGCGTTAAGTGATACTTTCCAGGTTTGTAACGAACTGTATAGTCGTAGTCTTGAAGGGTAAGGCTCCACCTAAGCAATCTGGGGTTCTTTCCAGACATTTGCTTGAGCCAATGTAGCGGGTTATGATCTGATTCAATGATAAATTTTGTCCCATAAATGTAGGGCCGTAATTTAGCAACTGACCAGATCAAACACGCACATTCTTTTTCTGTAGTTCCATACGTCTGTTCTCTAGCTGTTAGCTTGCTTGACACATAGAGACAGGGATGTTCATCTTCTTCAAACTCTTGAGACAAAACGCAACCCATACCTCTCTCAGAGCAATCGAACAGCAAAATGAAGGTTTGGTTGAAGTCGGGAGCTCTCAAGACAGGAAACGTCACTAGAGCGTTTTTCAAAGTATCAAAAGCCTGCTGTTTTGATTCATCCCAGGTTACTGGGTCAGGGGCATCCTTCTTTAAGGAGTCTGTTAGACAAGCACAAATTTCTGAATACTGAGGGATGTAGCGCTGGTAATAGCCTACAAGGCCTAGAAAGGAACGGACATCTTTCTTGGTCTGTGGTCGTGCAAATTTCTGCACGGCAAGGACTTTTACCTCAGAGGGGGAACGGGATCCATTTCCGACCTCATGACCTAAGAAGGTAGCCTTGTGACAAGCGACCTGTGACTTTTTTGCATTTACAGTAAGCCCGGCCTTCTTGACAGCAAGGAGAAACTGGAGTACATTATCGAGATGCTGTGGCCACGTCTCGGCCCCCACAGCAGTGTCGTCTTGGAAGGGTGTTACAAATTCTTCCATGCCACGAGTGACATTGTCCATCAGCTTTTGGAAGCAAAATGGGGCATTTTTCATCCCCATATTCATCATGAGGGGAGCAAACTTCCCAATGGGAGTTGTGATTGTGGCAGCCAAAGAAGCTTGTGGCGTCAAGCGCACTTGCCAAAATCCACGATTTAAATCGAAAATGGAAATAAATTTCCACTTGGCTGCTCTTTCAATGCACTCTTCAATATTTGGAATGGGGTAATCTTTAGTTACCGTGTTATTGTTTAATTCTCTGTAGTCGGCTACAGGACGTGGGCTGGCGTCTTCCTTTTGAACAATGATCATTGGTGATCCGTGAGGAGAATCTGTCTCAACAACCAAGCCCAAATCAAGCATACGCCTGATTTCAGTAACAATTAAATCCCTTTCAAATTTCGCATGGCGATAATATTTGCAGGGCTTAACTTGGGTATCTACAAGTTCGACATCATGAGTGATAAGGTCGGTACGACCCGGCAGAGTGGAGAAAACACCGTCCACTTTTTCAAAGATTTGTAACAAATCGTTTTTCTGTGATTCTGACAAATCACCAGTCTTTTTGAAAAGACCCATGGCTTCCTTGGCTGTAAGGTGGCCATCACCTGGCTGACCAGTCCACACATGGTCAGAGGGATTGTATTCCCTTTCGTCACTGTAGGAATTGTTACTGGCCCCTTCCCTAGGCAGATAAGGTTTTAGAAGATTTATATGATACACAGTTTCTTTCTTCAAACCAAAAGACTTCTTGATTAGATAGTTTGTTTCAGAAAGGCGTTTCAACACTTCGCATAGGCCATCCCAATAAATTTCTAATTTATTGGCACGAGCAGGTCTAAGGACTAAGACCTTATCCCCTTCCTTGAACTTTCGTTCAACTGCCTTGGCATCATAGTACTGCTTATTTTTAAGTTGGCTCTTCACAATTTGTTCTTGTGCGAGTTCCCGTGAGTATTTGAAGCGCTGGAGTAAATCCAGGATATACTCTAAGACGGATGGGTGAACGTCGGGTTCAACCCATTGGCTTTTTACAAGCTCAAGTGGGCCCTTTAAATTTCGGCCATACACCATCTCGGCTGGCGTGAAGCCGGTGCTCTCGTGTGGAGCCGTACGCAGGGCAAACATGGCCCCGGGGAGGCATCTTTCCCAATCGTGGGGATGCTCGTGAGTGACAGCTCTCAGCACTGCTTTGAGCGTCCTATGGAATCGTTCCACGCTGTTTGATTGGGGGTGACAAACACTGGAATTAACACACCCGATTCCACATTTTTCCAAAAATAAAGTTTGAGTTCAGATATAAAAACTGAGCCCAAGTCAGACTGCAATTCGCTGGGGTAGCCTAATCTTGAAAATACAAGGAGTAAGGCGTCAACAACATTTTGGCTGTTGGCCTCTTTAAGGGGCACAGCCTCTGGGAATTTGGTTGCTGGATCCAACACAGAGATAAAATATATTTAAATCCGGCCTTGCTTGTAGGCCTGATGGGTCCCACGATATCTATAATGAATCGGTTAAAGGGCTCACCATCCATGGGCACGAGCACCATGGGAGCAACAAATTTTTGCCCAGTTTTGCCATTTTTTTGGCAAGTCAAACAAGTGGCTACATAAGTCTCAATATCGGTAAAGCACTTAGGCCAGTAGAAGTTAGTCAGCACTCTTTCCTTAGTTTTTGTACGCCCTAAGTGGCCAGCCCATGCATTAGCATGTGCAGTGCTTAACACCAAATTCCTACACTCCTGGGGAAGAACCAACTGTCTCTTAATTAACGGTCTTCCGTCAGGGCGAAAAGGTTTGCGAAATAACAAACCGTTGTCTACGAAAAACAATTTATTTTCGTCTTGCTGGCTTTCAGGCAGCTCAGCATACTTCCAACACAACTGTAAAGAGGGACATTTACATTGTAACTCGGCAAATTTATTCTTGTCAATGTCTAACAACTTTGAAAATTGCTCCGACTGTGGGCCAAGAATAGCAGCGTCCAAAACGTCTGGTTTTGCGCTCGTGAAACCGCTTGGGGCTTCTAGGGGGGTTGCCAAGCTTGAGTCGTCATCGCTGCATGACTCCACCTCGCTGTCACTTGACACCTCACGGTAATCAAGTTTAACGATTGGCAACTGGCTAGCGGCACGCGTCTGAGCGCGCGTAGTAGCGTTTACGTAAGACGGGAGGGTCTGAAAACCCTTTTCTTCCAAAATGGTTTGGGACGGCACGCCTAATAACATACTGAAACTCGGACCCATATGGTCGGAGACGAGGGCTTCCGTACGGATAGGGCCATACGGAGTTTGCACATCTATTAAAGCAATAGCATGGGCAGTTGTTTGATCGGTAAGGGCGTTACGACAGTGCGTGTACTCGCCGGTAAACTGCTCAGGTTTGACTAAGTCTCGAGCAATTACGTCATGTGATGAACCTGTATCTCTTAACACTAGGCATTTCGAACCGTTCACGCTCCACTCGTGAATATGTTTTGCCAACACGACTTCAGGGGGGGTGTGGGAAACAAAATTACACTCGGCACCAGAAGAAGCGGCTTCTTGGGCCTGTCTCAAACGACACTCGGAACGTCTGTGTCCGATTTTTTTACAAAAAAAACAAGTACCCGTAAAAGGTTTACGTTGCCTGTCAAACTCTTTATTTGAGTTGTTGCTGCTGGCAGAATCCCCACCAGTGGAATCACCATTGCTCTCTGCAGTACCGGCCGGTTTAGCTGCAGTATTGTGGGTTCTGTTGCCCCCACGATGATTAGAGGTTGCTTTAGAAGCATTACCAGATGCGCCAGCGATAGGCTGGGTTTTTGCTACACGGGAAGCAGTGTCAACAGCAATCTGCTTGTTGCGGGTGGTGTATTCGTCACACAATTTTGCCGCTTCGGCCAAGGTGCCAGTTCGGACCTGGTCGGGCAACCACTTGCGTAAAGGGACAGGGCAAGACTTCATGAATTGCTCTAAAAGCATTAAGTTAACCAGGTTAACTTTGGCCAACGAAAGCCATCGTGAAAATAAAGTTTCTAATTCAAAACTAAAATCCTGGTACAACTGTTCACTTTCTTTTTCAAGGGAACGAAACGCAGTTTGAACCGACTCCTTAGTTTGGACACACCTGTCGAGCAATTTAAGTTTAACAACATCATAATCCTGCATTTCTGCATCCGTTAACTGGTCACACACTTTAATTAAAACTTCTCCCATTACGGGTATTAAACCTGTACTCCACTGATTTCTAGGTATGTTTTGGGTTGTCATAGTTCTTTCAAAAATTTTTAAAAAACTATTTATCTCCGTTTTAGGAGTCCAAGGGGTTACCAACCTTACAACATCAGAAATTTTCCCGTGTCTAGGGACGGGAGCTACTGGACTTGGGGGAGCGTTGTTAGCTCCTGCTGGAGCGTTAACGTTAATACTAACAGCATTTAGCCTAGCTAATTCGAGCTGTAGTTTAAGTTTTTCTAATTCTTGAGCATTATTTTTCTCAGTAAGAGCAGCTTTTTGGGCTTTAAGAACGGCTTCACGATCTTTAATCAAGGCTACTTGGTCTTGCATAGCTAATTCATGAGTACGACGTCGGTCGGCCTCAGTTAATTCAACATCACGCCTTCATTCGCTGTCAGCGATTTCTAAGGCTTTTAGTCTTAACTCCTCTGATTTTAAGGCTAATTCTTTTTCTCTACTTGCCAGTTCCTGCTTTTGCAGTATAAAGGCTTCACGTTTTTCGATAGCCGGAGCTAATTCATCGTATAGATCTTGTAATTCGTAACGATGTTCGTCTAACGCATTTTGTAATACGATCACAGTTTCTTGTCGAGTTTCTGTGACAGTTAAGGCTAATTTGGTACAGGCTTTCTTTAAATCCTTATATTGGATATCTTTGATAATGTC
>JAHWFP010021611.1:1671-21052 GCA_023313725.1 Lithobius niger | reverse complement strand
TATCTGGGTGGTATCGAAAATTTGGACTAAGTGTGAGTCCGTGTTGTCAAGTTTTGCGTATTTCGTAGTGTTTTTATAACGGATCGATCTTAAAGATGTTGTTCATTGTAAAGACGTTGTTTATTTCTGTTCATGTTTTTTTTCCAGCAAAATGGTAAGTCGCCCTTAAAATAGATTTGAGATTGAGTCGTAAGTCTGAGTTTATGCTTTCCTTAACTTCCAAACCAGCAAAAAAGCACGTCAACACGGTTAGGGTATGGCTTAACTGCAAAATAGACCAGTTGAAAAAAAAAACGGAAAGCAAAAGACTGGAAGAGAGAAAGCAGGAAAAAGAGTGAAAAACGAGCAGGTTAAAAAGAGAAAAACTATGGAAGGGAGAGGAGAGAATGAAAGCGAAAGAGGGGAGCTAAAGAGGAAAGAGGGAAAAGTGTGTTGAACGTAAAGAGTTAGAAAGCTCTATTTTAGTGGTGCTTAAGTAAATTTGTGACCCATGATATTCGATCATTTTTGACAGTGTGAACATTAAGCATTACAACTTATAGGCAAATAACCCAAACATAATGCTTTGCCCCTCTTTCGTCTACGCTGTCACGTGACTTTCAAGTTAGCTTAAAGTAGTACTATCACCGACTGAAAGTAGACAGAATCAGGCAACATCCACTGTATCTATATCCTTGTTCAAACAAGAATGTTTTCCGTATATTGCGTTTAACTGTTCTGACAAGAAATAAATGTATTAGGGCGCGTTTATGCAAGGACAATTTTCTCGCTTACTAGCTTTTACTTGGTCAGTACTAAATCTGCTGGCTGCTTCTCGCCTTTGTCGGAGAATGCGGCTTTCAAGTTGTCTATACGTAGTAACCATAGCAACAACGCGGATGCAAATTTTCTCCTCGTGCCTCGTGACACGACGTACGACGCTTGCAACATGACAGCGTCGATTTATGACAACAAGAAAACAATTTTTACTGCAGTACACGACGACGGACAGATTCCGGAATACCGGCATTCGAAGGTTTGTCTTCGATTCGATAACTACGAAATGGACGCCATGTTGGATTTTGAATTCTCGCTGCGAGTAGCTATTTATTCTGCCGTCATTTGATCACTGCTAGGAGCTGTTTTTTTTTCAGCGAGAATAGCAAATTTTGGAAATAGCTTGAAATGGCAACAATATTGTAGCAATGTTTAAAATGACTGTTGCACTTTGTTCTTTGTCCGTGTTGTTATTTATAATACATTTAATTTGTTGTCTATTACCGTATTGATTTAATAGAAACGGGAAATTAATCGTAAATAAATAACGGTTGCCTAGCAAATAGCTTTCGGTGAGCGAGAAGGTCTCATTGCATAAACGAGCCCTAACAACGTCACTGCCGCTACATGGCGCCACGGTATTTTCGTACGGTTTTCAATCGGTGCCACTTTAACTGCGTTCTGGTTTGGTTGGGCTGAGCTTAAAGGAACATAAATCCCTGTTGGCTTTCCTGCATGACTCAGTTTTGCGACATTAGTTCAACCGTATGTAAATGCTGCCTACACGTTCATTTTCTTGTTTTTTCTTGCGTGAGAGGTGATTTGGCGACATTAACTCTAACCCGTGTAAATGTTGCCAACTGCAATCCCATCGGATCGCACGATATACCGGATGGATTTATGTCCTTTTAAGCCTAACTTGTTAACAAAAAAGTTGACAACAGCTTGGGTTGACTTCGTAACAATAAAATTATCCGTTCGTGTAACGTTGTTCATGCAAAACAAAAAAACAAAGAACACATTGGAACGAGGTTACCTGCCTGTGTGCGTTGCTCCCGTCATCGTCGAACTGAAAAAAAAAAACAGATCCCAGTAAAACAACAGCATTAAGATAATTACGTGACAAATTAGCATTAGTACTCTCACTTGCACCTACCATCATTCCACTTTTCTTCGTTCCTCCCTTACCTCTCCATTTAAAAAAAAATTCTTTTGTAATTAATATTATTACTTTTCCTCTTTCCTCTTTTTTTTTTTACCTCCCCACTACCTTTTCTCCACTACCTTTTCTGCGTCTGTTTTTTTTTTGTTCTTGTTATCCCCACCATCCCCCTCCCTGTTCCGCCTTCCCCCTTCCTACATTTCCTTTCACCTTCACTCCTTCCCCAGCCTACCCCTCCCTCCCCATACCCCTCCACCAGTTTTTTAGTTGATGTACACTGTTGGAATGCTAATTTCTCGTGTGATTCTGTTTATGACATTGCTTTGCCTCGATTGATTTGTTCAGTTGATTTGTTCGGTGGCCGAGGATAAAAGACTTTTCCTCGGCCACCGGAGACTTTTCTGGGGAGAAAATAAATAAACTGCACAATTAAAAAACTTGTTCTTTCAAAATTGTTATTTTTTTTTTCTGTATTTTTTTTTTTTTTAATAGGTTAGGTGAGATGACGTTAGGGCAGTTGCCTTGGCTTGAACTTCACCAGGCAGGCAAAGGTGTTTATCAGGAAATGTATATTTTCTACAATTTCGTTCCTTCGTTTTTTTTCCTCGGACCTTTTTTTACAGTTGCCTTTCGTCGACTTGGCAGGCAAGGAATTTTTTTTTTTTTTTTTTTTTTATTACCAGGAAACGTATTTTTTCTGCAACCTTCTTTTTTCTCTTCGGCCTTCTTTGCAAACCTTTTACCCACGGACCTTTTTTCCCCCCGGGCATTTTTTCCTTGGACCATTTTTTGCGGATTATTCCCCGGACGTTTTTTATGGATACTTTTTCTCTGGACTTTTTCTTTCCAGACCTTTTTTTCCTAGCGTCACAGAACCATAACCTGATTTTAATGTATTCAACATGTGAAATGTACGTACAACGTTTTATGAACGTATAATTTTATTGTTCTGAATATCAAGCCAAGCTATTGTGTTGTCATCTTTATTTTTTTTTAGCTAAGCTCCACGCATATAAGTATTAACTAACTTGTTTGGCTAAACTGAATTACTTTTGCGAACGCTAACGGTGGGGATATCCAGTTGAGGGTTAACGTTAACCTTTTGGCTAAACTCGGTAATAAGGAAAAATGGTGATATCCTTCACGAAATAAGTTGAGGGCTGAGCAATATTTAGCCTGAAGGTCGAGAACTAACTTAGCACTGAGCAGTTAGCCCCGAGATGTAAAAAGCTGTGATATCCATCTAGTATTAGCGTTATTCCCGAGTTTTAACAACACATTCAACAGGGCTAATTTAGCCTGAAGGTTGAGGTCTAAGGAGTAAAGAGCTAACAAAACCCCAACTTAGTCCAACATGGATATCACCAACTTTTTTCTCCAGTCCACTAACCCAGGTCGAGGGTTAGTTAGATCCAGGGTTAAGCTAGTCCGGGGCTAGTTTAGCCCTCAACTGGATATCCCCATCGTAGGTGTGCTACATCATGCAGGATGATACGTAAAACACAACCAACAGTACTAGAGTAGCCTTCACAAACAACAAGCAGGCCTTCACAACCTTTAAGCTGGCATCGTATTCTACGAGATACGTGCTACCAACAGGCGAAAAACAAAGTCCCAACACGCACCGCCAGCTTTGTTTAGGGTCCCCGGGGGCTCTGAGCACAGCGGGCAACAACAGCCTAGTGGTTAGCGTTCTCTATCCTAACCGACCGAAAGACGGTTCGAATCGCCTGACTGACCTAAGTCCCGTCACTATAAGTTGTTGGGCCACATTAAGGGTTACAAATTTTTTTAATATGTCGAAATTGTTTCTTTTTGCAGGTTCATCGTCATTTTCCTCATCATCTCTTGCTTCGGAGGTTGTGGTTACTGGCGTCGGCGACACGTCTACCTCTCATCCAACTCATCTCGCGGCAGGCGTTCCAGGAACGGCTCCTTCGATGAAGATTCTCAAAGTACGGATGGTCGGGATACGCCCTTCCCTTCCCTCCAATTCAGCCCTCACGGCTGTTTTCCTGCGCCGCCACCGTATAGCGAGGTAAGGAAGAAAAGGAGATAGACAATCTTTGATGAGCAAAAAAAATGTGAAAGGGCCCTCTCGACTTCGACTGACTTTCTTTATCTGCAACGGACAAAGGCGAAAATCTAAAGGTGTCAGCAAAACTGGAGAAAGTTAGTGCGGTGACGTACTTCAGAAACCAATGTCGTTCAAGTCGAGGGGCTGTAATAATGTTAACACAGATCCAGGGCCGCACTTTGGAGAAAGCGGAGAGGTAGGGGTGTTGTGGAAAGGGGGCAACTGTCATACACAAAAAAAGCCAACGAGGGCTTAGAAGATTCCTACGAATTTTGTTGTATTCGTTTTTGTTTTTTTCAGTTTATATTTAATATTACTAACAAAAACGTCAAGTGTGCCGAAAAAAAAGGGGTTATATGACTGAAGTTTCAGTTTACGTGTTAAAATGTACACGGATAAAATTTGGATGATTTTTAATTGAAATAATCAAATGTACAATTGAGAAAATTGCATCTGTTTAAGTGTTGTTTTGCTTTACGTTTTAAATTCATGATTAGTAAAGCACAACTTTTTAGCAAAGACATAACACGTGCACGAAAAATGGATTTGGAGTTTGCTGAGTGGCATTGTTCCCTAAATACAATGGTTAAAACAATGTAAAACAATCAAAATGATCGTTTAGAGTCCCGTAACTCTGGAATGGATCGACCAATCGAAAAAGTGGTGCCTATAAGGTTGAAGCCCAGGTAAATTTCAGATTTTAGGTAGGTGCAGTAGTTTTTTCTGAAACCGTGTCAGCCAAGAAGAAGAACAACAACAACAGGAAGTGAACAGTTTTCAAATTTACGTGTGGCTCCCTACGTTTACTCTTGCCCGGAATTGCATAAAAGTTGGTGTAAAGTTTGGAAAATTTGCTATCTAGTATCTGGCCAAGTTTGGTCGAAATATATTGAATAGAAACGGAGAAATTAATAGTTTTAGTTTTGCTGGAAAGAGGACTTCAATCATATACATATATATACACGGCTATCGCCGTTTATGATTTGGGTTATTTCACCAAAACAATGCATCAAACACACATGCAGACACAGATAGAAGTTTAGTTACAAACCTCCGGCCAAACGTCCTTCGGTAACAGCTAGTGTCAGGGCCGGATTAAGGGGGTTGCTTTGGGTGCCGATGCACAGAGCCACACGCCGAAAAGGGCCTCAAGTGTACCTCACGGTCACTCGTACGTGGAGTAAGCAGCAAACCCTTAAAAAATTTCAGTTCCGGGTACAGCTTCAAACTTCAGGTGTTGAATAAATTCGTATCAAGATTTCACACGTAATAAATAAAGCGTGCAGTGCCGCTCCGAACCGTGCATTTTGATTTCACACGTAATAAATAAAGCGAACGTGGCCGAACGTGGCCGTGATTTTACGCTCCAGCTTGGCCACGTTTCAAAACGTGGCCGGCGCGGTTCGGTACTGGACGGAGCGGAGCGGTTCGCTTTAATTATTACGTCTGAAATCTAATGCGTGCCGTGCCGCGCTGCGTGAGTGACGAAACGGCCTGCGACCCCATAATGCAATGCGCTGTTCGCCCCCAAACTAATAAACATAGCTTTAAGCTTGAAGTTTTTGACTAACAAATTAAGAAAGCGTCGACAAACGTTTAGGCCTAAAGTCAGAATTTTTGTAGCGGAAGAATTGGCCACAAAACCAAACGGAGAGGACCTGTAAAAAGTCCTACCTATTTTCACCGAACATGTATTTCTTAAATAGCATCGTGACTACACATACGAAAACTGATGCTTGCGAAAAAAGTTAATGAGGTAACATAACGGTACTTAAAGCTGACACAACCCTTTGAATGCAAACTTGTTTAAACAGAGTTATTAGTAACGCTCAGGTGGCCTAGTTCTGAGAAAAGTTTTTTTTTTATATTTAAAAAAAAAAACAACAAAATGGAGAAAAAAAAACCAGCCGATTGAAAAAAAGGGTTGTAAAAAAAAAAAAAAACAGAGAAAAGCGGTAGGCAGGTTGTTCCCTGGTGAAATTTTTTACCAAGGCAACTAACTTGACCTAACCTAACAACAACAAAAAAAAACAAAACAAAAACGGCAACACAATCTATTTTTTCCTTGGACATTTTAGCCAGGTTTTTTTTTCCGCACACGGGTAACTTTACTCGCAGTTCACTTGCGTATTTCAGGGTAAAAAAAATCAGATTAGAACAATGAAAATAGGCCTATCCGAAGCGTAATTTAATTACTTTTCATTTGGCACTATACTCTTATTTTTCTACGGATCTTACTTCTGGAGGAATAGAAAGACACACAGATAAACAAACCAATAAATAAACAAACCGAACATTTTAACAGTGTAGATTCCTCACATTTCTACTTTTTTTTCCTTCCGACATACGGTTCTCTATTTTTTTTTTACTTGTTGCCTATATTGCAGCCAAAAAACGTTTTCCGCTACAAACACAATTGTGGTAACTCTTGGTTAAAAATAAGTTTAAACCGTTTTTATGAACTAAAATGCCAGACTTTGCCTTGAAGTTTTTTGTCAGGCGACTAACCTAACCTATAATCTAACAACAACAGGAAAAACAAAACAAAAACTACAGTTATCTTTATATCTTCCTTAAACATTTTTTTCCGTTTTTCTTTTCCCGCACACGGTTGAGGTAGCCAAACGAACATTTGCCGAAATTTCACTTCGGTCTGCTTTAATTTTCGTTTCCTTAGTTGGGTTCCAAGCTTGACCGTCAGAGGGCAGTCGAAAAACGTGGCCGGCCACGTTTCGGTATTTATTACGTGTGAAATCAAGTCGCGCTGGGAACGTGGCCGTGGTGCAGAGCGGCTTGGAGCGGCACGGTATGGTACGGCCACAACACGCGACGAATTATTACGTGTGAAGTAAATCAGCAGGGAGACAATCTCAGAAACGATTACGCCACGTGCCGTGACGTCATCAAAATGGTCGCCAAGTAGATACTTTAAAGTCGTATATCTCAGAAACTAACTGAACGGATTTACTGAAACATGCCCAATTTTAAAGCTAAATTTTTTATTTGTAATCAAGATGTCTACATATTTTGCTGTAAATATAATAGTTTTCGTTTTATTCCTGAATTTTGATATCTTTATAATAATATCGGAGGCCGGCTAAAAGGAAAGCCTAAAGGAAAGCCTAAAGGAAAACCACTTCTCCCCTCCTCGCGCTCGCATTGAAAATGCACTCTCCCACTCTACCTGCAGCCAAATAGGAGGCAGAGTGGTCGATCAATCTGACAAGTCGTTGGGAAAATGTCCCGAGGATTTGTCCTGAGGATTTGGTGGTATACGTCTGCCTTTACATAAAGCTGACATTGTATCTTGTGTTCATGAGTAACCCGTTGTTGTTGACATTCGACATTTCTTGGAGAGCAAAGTCAACATCACGAAAGGACGTCCATGTTTTCCAGGCCATTTTTTTCCCAATATCAGAAAAGAACGACGCCGTGTCACACGCACTGAATGCATGGAAGAAAGGAATCAACTCCGATACATCGCTGGGAAGATTAGAAAATAATTCATGAATGGGGAAATATTGCAAGTTCTTCCGGGTGCCATACTAAAACTACAGTTCTTCGGCTTCTGTGATGCGTGGAAATTTAAATAAAGCTATGGAATGCGTGTCCGAATTTAATAAGAACTTTGCAAAGTCCATGTCTAGCAGCATCCAACGCATGCAAAAGAAACTTTCCACCTTCCTCTTCATGCGATGATGGTGATATTGAGGCTACATTCTATTCTCCAATTGATGACAACACTTTGTTCTTGAAAGTGCAAAATACTTCTTTGCCAGGGCTTGCTATTGTAACTAGAATAGTTGCCAGCATATTGAGGAGTTCTTCCTTATTCCTAGCTTCGGCTAAAAATTGTGTGGGTCTTCACTCCAGGTGCGACTTCTATCCTTTCACCAGAACCCCTACAGACTTGCAAGTTTGCGATTTTAAACTTCCATTGATATACTGGTCAAATACAATATCCATTCTCTAACTGTTTCTAATCTCATCTTTTTGTAGGGACTTATAACTCCTTCAATGTATTGCTGAAATAGTACACTTGTTCCTGGTGTCAGCATGTGTACAAAGGCAAAACAATCTATCATTAGGGCCGATTCAACGGGCGTTCAAGCAGGTGTGCAGTGACTTCACTTAATGAGCTGCAGGTTATTTGTACAATTAATACGATGTCAGCCTTATTTGAAGGCAGACGTAGACCACCCAATCCTCAGATGCAGGATGCATCTTAGTGGGGAGAGAAAACAAATGATGGCACAGGTTCACACCTCTTTGGACTACACTTCCAGACGTAAGCAAACATTGCCAGGAACTGGTTACGTGTACGTGCACTAAACAGTACCACTGTGTAAAAGCTGGACTCTGAGCACTCTTTTGAGTACGTGCGGAGGTCATTGCTCAAGAATGGATGAATAATGACATGAACTGATTATATTGACACGAATTCCAAATGTTGATCATCTCAGTCTATGTTTTTAGTGGGACACACTTAAATCTTAACCATTGTAATACAAGTAAACATTTAACCTAACCTATAGAGCAGTGTCATGTGACGTCATATTGGCTACGAGATACCGTTTGAAGGTAATAGCTACAAGGTGCACTAGATTAAAGTGTAACGGAAAAAACGGCACTTCTAGTCAAGACAGTGCTTTGAGAGCGGATTTCTTAGGCTTAAAAGAACGTTGTTTTCTCCAACGAAAAAATCGCGCGTTATAGGCTTAAGAAATCCAGTCTTATAGCATTGGCTTCAATAAGACGATCTTCCTTTCTCCCTCCAGTGCTCCTTGCAGCTAACCCAGTTACTGGCTCCACCATAGAGTTATACACAATACTACTATGTCGTGTCACTGCCCTATAACCTAACCAGCAGATCGTTAGCGTAAACACTTTACCCAACCATTATATTCAAAGTAAAGTTGTTACAATGTAATTTCTTTGTTGAGAATAAATAGTATTCCTAAATGATAATGATTATTATTAGTAAACCGTTCATTATTTACTGAACACTTGCTTACAGAACTATACATACAGACATTAGTTACTAAATATGTGGCTGGAGATAGACAGACTACCGATTAGACATTTTGAGAGCAACACATGGTGTTCATATCGAGATATGGTGAATGAAAAAAAAAACTTAAAATATCATTCTTTCTATTGGTGTAATGCTTTGATTCATTGAATAAATATGTTTTCCCCTTGATTTTTAAAACTGTAGGAATACTTTATGGACACCCTGTAAAAGTTTCAAACAACTGCCAGCACATCCACATACTAATAATGCTTGGCACGTACTTGAATCATTAATTTTTTCTACTTGCACGTTACGCTTATATTTTTCAAACTATAGTTTGTTCCACATTATGTTTTCAGAAAACTGACTGGATGACGACTCGTTTCCTTGCACTAAGAATGCAAAAACATGTGGATATCACACTTGTAGAATCAACAAAATTACTGTTAGAGTTTACGAATGGGATGTTTACGGATTTTTTGCATCGTAATGGAAGAAAACGTGGCGTCATACAGTCAGTTTTACGAAAACATAATGTGGAACAAAGTATAGAACTAAACCGTTCATTTCCATTTTCAGCGCATGAAAGTGCTATGTTTAAAGTTTGACGATTGCGTCACATGAAGAGGTGCTTTGGAAAGCGGTTCCAACCAAAGTATCACATTTCAAATTTTAACATAAAATTTATTCTGCAATTCCGCAATTCGTGAGGACAAGAATTTTTGGTAACGGTAAAACCCCCACTCTTCTCCCTTTCGTTTCGTGAAAAAAATTGTTACCTTCCAACACTTTCGCGTTGTGGTATTAATAAAAACATGTTAACACTAAAAAACAAAAAAACAAAAACAGCTACTTCTACAAACTTCTACAAACCACAAACAAATGGGTAAAAATACATCGTTTCGGGGAAGGACTACCCTTTTAGGATGCAGCTACTTAAACAGTTAAGCCATAGTTTTTTTCAAGTTATTTTTTAAAAGTGGGAGGAAGGGGCCATTGCACGTAACCTCCGTATGTGGACAAAATTACATAACAAAATGGAAAAGAAACCTTACGGACCTTCGTGAGTAACCTCAAGAGTGCTTTTCATTCGTGTTAAGTTTCCGTCCGTATGCCTCCACACTAAAAATATCCGAGTGTTTTTTTCTTCCTTCCGAAACATTGTTTCTTGTAGCACATGTGTTCTTCATTAATGTATACAGGGTGGCCAATAAAAAACGTTTTTGAAACAGAGGTTTTGAAAAAAAACTTTAACGAAAATCTAGTCATCACTGTCCTCGTTGATCTTAGGGACCTTTGAATTACTCTTGTAATTTTCGAAAAGCCTTTGTTTTAATGACTTTTGACTTTATTTTTAATGTTTTTTTTTTATTTTAGTAATTTTATCTACCAAAAGAGCATCCAAAAAACGGGGGGGGGGGCCCGAGGACTTACTCCAAGTGCCCCAATGTGCGGGCATCTCTGGTTTCATTTGCCATGTTATTACTTACTCAAGTACCAAAATGCGAGTCAGTTTACACTAAAAAATTCTCATGTTCAGTGGATGTTGTAAACCTTTTCCGTATAGCATTGTCACTGCACCGAATGGCAGCGGAAAATTTCTAAGTTTTTTTCAAAAATTTGAAAAAATAGGATCCACTTTTTTTAAAAAATGAAAATAGCCTTTTGTAAAAATTTTTTTTTTTTTTTTTTTTTTTTTTTTTGTTTTGTTTTTAAAGTTGGTTGATTCTGTATTGACTAACGAAGGTCATATCAAAAACCGAAACTGGTTAAATGACGTTAACCTGAGAATGCTTTTGCCTTTCACTGGAGTGATCGCAACAGGCCAAACAGGCCAAGACTCGATCACCGAATGGATAATGGGAAAACCTTAATCATTGTTAGGGCGCGTTTACGCAGTAAGTCATTCTCGCTCGCCGAATGCTATTTGCTATAGTCAACCGTTATTTATTTATAATTAGTTTCCCGTTGCAACTAAATATATGCGGTAATAGATAACAAATTGTATGTATTATAAATAACAACACGGATAAAGAACAAAGTGCTGCAGTAATTTTAACCATTGCTACAAGATTGTTGTCATTTCACGCTAGTTCCAAAATTTGCTATTCTCCCTCAAAGTACAGCTTCTAGCAAAGATCAAACGTCGGTAGAATAAATAGCTTCTCGCAGCGAGAATTCAAAATTCAACATGGCGTCCATTTCGTGGCTATCGAATCGAAGACAAACCATCGAATGCCGGAATACAAAAAACAGTCCGTCGTTTGTACTGCAGTAAAAATTGTTTTCTTGTTGTCATAAATCGACGCTCAAATGTTGCAAGCATCGTACGCCGTGTCACGGGGCACGAGGAGAAGATTTGCGTCTGCGTCGTTGCCATGGTAACTAATACGCCGCATACTCCGGTAAAGGCGAGAAGCAGCCATCAGATTTAGTATTGACCAAGTAAAAGCTTAGTGATCGAGAAAACTGTCGTGGCGTAAACGAGCCCTTACTGTTGGTAGCAAGGGTTTAAACTGGCACTATCACCGATTGAGAATTGTACGAAAGTACCGTGGCGCTATCTAGCGGCAGTGATATTGTTAACCTGTACAGCCTGCTCCCAGGTGCACGAGGGTGTACCAAAATTTCACTCAATAACTGAAAAGGAGGCTCGTGGCTGGTTTGTTTCGTTAAAATAAACAAGCCACGAGTTTGTTTTCCTTCGCTTGATGCAAGCAAGTGCTAGATAGTAGTAGATAGCGCTAGATGTTGCCATATTCTGCAGCTTTCACTTGGTGCTAGTGCCACTTTAAATTTTTCATCTAACATTTCAACTAATAGTCGATGATATTAACTTGGCGAATTTTTTGGTCTGTTGACATCACTGCTTTGAAGGGCCGAACCATTCTCAACTCACACAAACTTGCCAGCCTTCCACCAGTTTTGATTTTTGATAAGAATATCATTTTTTTTAAAGGTACATGCATCCCTGTTGGCTTTCCTGTATGACTCAGTTTTGCGACATTAATGCAAACGTTTGTAAATGTTGCCAACACGTTCATTTTCTTATTTTTTCTTGCGTGTTAGGTGATTTTAGCGACATTAAGGCCTGTTGCAGACGAACCACAAAACGAGCCACAATGGCAGACGCAATTTTTGGCGTTTGTGGAGCGTTTGTGGCGTAAAAATCGCAATCAGTGGCAGATCAGGTAAAACGTATGGGATATAACTGATGCTTACACACGCAGTGGCACGTTTCGGCGTTTATCGGTAGGTCTCCCTGAGCCAAATGGAGCTGTGTGAAAGGTGCCGTCGATTCCGACGCGATAGTGGCATCGTTTCTGCAGCGATTTCCACGCGTTTTGTGGTCCGTGTGCAATAAGACTAACTCTAATGTGTGCAATAAGCCTAACTCTAACCTGTGTAAATTGTGCAAACTCTGTTTGCAACGGGTCGCACGATATACCGGAAGGATTTATGTCCCTTTAACTATAATATATTGATTATTCTATCTGAAATATGTTGATTTTCTTTTTTTGTGTGTGCTTTTTTCCATGCCGTGCTATAGTAATCTAACGCCTTTCCCTAAATCTTGGCGTTTAGGACCTTTACATCAACAACTATTTTCCGTTGAGACAAACCGCGCCAGACTCGTTGAATCATCCTCTTTTTGCATTCCGTGTAGAAAATCCTTTGCATGTACTTCGCTGTTGGCTTAGTTTTATTTTCTTTTTCCACGACATTAGCTGCACAAATTGTTAAGCAAGTGTTGGTCTTGTTACGACAGAAACCAATTAAAGATTAGAAGGAGAACGTGGAAAAAAAAACAAAAACAAAAAAAAAAAAAAAAAGTCCGTCGCCTGGAAAAAGTTAATTATCTCTTGGGCAATTTCGTCTTCAGGCTGGTTTGACGGCACATTTGTGAAAGCTTCGTTTCTCCAAAAGCGCTGCGTTCATTTCCATAAGACAACTGAAGCCCAGAAAGGAGAAAATAAAAACGATATTTCTGCTCATTCCAACGCTAGATAAGGCACACTCTCGGGGTCTTCAGTGACTGTAAAAACATTCTTTACTCTCAGGCTGCGAAAAGTGTAATTTCCGGATCTGATGACGCGATATCCAGCCATGCGAACAAACAATTAGGGAAATTGATTTCGCGTGCCTAAGTTCCTAGTCCCTGCTTTTTTTTTTATTCCAAAACTAGTGTGTCATTCCCTTAAATCAAAAAAAAATAAATACCTGTTAGTATAAAGAAAGCTAATTTAAACTTTAGGAACAAGACGGGAGACGTAATCGCCAGGGTAACACGACAGAATGCCACTTGTCAAAATGCCACCGTCCAAATGCCACCCGACAAAATGCCACTCTCCACCGACAAATTGCCACGTCAGAACAATATAAATTTTTTTAAGTTATAGCATACATATTTTTACTAAGTGGCGTGCACAGGGGGACGGGCCGGGGGGGGGGGGCTCCGGCCCCTGCCATTTTTGGAAAAAAATGCCCTATTTGAAGAAAAAACATGCCAATTTTGCACTGAGTGATGCTGGCCGCAGCGAGGGAGAAAGCCCAGAGCCCTAAAAAGGGCAAAAAGAAAACCTGGAAGCCCAAGAAATGGGCCAAAAAATGGGTAAAAAAAAAAAAAATAGTGAGTGACAAGCAAAAGAAAAAAAAAATTTCAGAAAAAAAAAGCCTCAGCGTGCCCTTCTATACTGAAAGTTGCCCCTACCCTCTCAGATGTCTACTGTTTTACTAATTTACGATTAGTATAGCGCTCTGTTTTTGATTTCACGAAAGACCACCCCATTCTTTCATGACGATACCATGGCAGAGTCCACCTTCACAATTTGCCTATTTGTATAATAATTGTCCTGGAATCGCGGCTGGCGTCACTTCACTCGCAAGTATACTAGAAGGATGGTAGAATCAGACACACTGTTACATTACAGGAGTGATTGTGAGCAATGAAGGGGGACAAAAACTTTTTTAGGACGGTTAAACGCACGACGTGAAAAAGAAAAAGGATTACATTCGTTGGGTGTGCACGAGTCGTGGTTAATGGAATTACAAAGGAGCCTTTACGACGAACGAAAAAATACAGAAGCAAACCTATTTACGTTGCCTTTTGGACTTATATGTCAGACTGCCAGAGCGGGGAAGCGAACCCGAGACCTTTGAAACCAAAGGCCGAGGTCCTACCTCCGAGCCATACTGACACGGACTTTAAAACGAAACGGCTGTAGGCAGCATTTAACACGTGAATGTTTACGGCCAGGCCGTGTCAGTATGGCTCAGCGGTAAGACCTTGGCCTTTGGTTTCAAAGGTCGTGGGTTCGATTCCCCGCTCAGGTAGTGGACATATAAGCCCAAAAGGCAACGTAAATAGGTTTGCAGCTGTATTTATATAACTCTTGTTGAACCTTTGGCTTTTCCGTCCTAAACGAACGAAAAAGTTAGCTTACGTTAAAGCAACATCCGGCCTGCCTTATAACAGCGACGCGCCGCACATTTACCAAAGCCAAGGTCAACTGAGACAGTAGTTTCGTTCCTCGCAGAAAAGAATGCAGCTACTGTCTCAGTTGGCATTGCGCCTAATAGTCCAGCCAGCGTGAACCGGTTGATTGTGCCGTCAAAAACCGGAATGATTCTCGTATTTTAAAATCACAATTTATAATTTCTAGACTAGTGTCTTATAATTTTGCTTCGGCGATCTATTGGAATAATTAATTTTAACTTTTACTGCATTAGTCTTTTAGATTTTTGATTTCATAGTAATTACTAGCAAACGATTAAAATTAGTACTGCTAACATACAGATCACTGTAGGCGCGCAAAGCATCATATACGTTCTGGAAGAACGTAAATAAAGTTCCCCTATATTCAACTGAAAATCTCCTAGACGCCACATTTTAAAACGGATTTTTAGCAAGGGAAAGACTAACGGTAAGTAAATAGACCTTTGGGGCCGTACTTGATGTGGAGGATCGAGAAAAATGGCGCTGGGAGGTATATCCCTTTAATGGGCTTAATAGGCCTTTGCATATCATGGCTCAGTTGAAACTGCATAACACAATGTCGGAGGTAAATGCTTTAGGTAGTAAATTTTTTAATTATTTAAAATTATTTACTGAACATTTTTCATATCCAGCCAACCCCCTCCCCCCCTCCACCGATAAAAAAATTACACAATTTTTTTTTCCTCAGGATGATAATTTCAGGTCCATCGTACAACATAACCCATGAACATTCTCCAAGCTGTAGGCAGGGCTATTAGATTTATGTTAAGCTTGGCCATTTGATTGTGACTTTTTAAAAACTGTATAAACTTTTTTATAAATCAATAAAAAATAAATTTTAAGTGGCATTTAGCCGAGTGGCATTCAAGAATATTTTAAATCCACCTAGTCCTTTCGTCAAAAACGTTTTCCTTGTAGCTGTAACTGCTTGGTGAGGACTTTTACGTAAACTTGCTACGGAAGAACATATACAGGCAGTCTCAATAGGCGTCTTTTTTTTTTAATCAAGGTAAAGGGGGACATGCAAAGCAAACAGTCCACATTAAATACTGGCCTTGGTGAGAATACATGGTACACCAAATATGACAAAGAAAAGATAACTCTCCGACTGGGTCTCGACCCCAGGATCCCTGCGTACTAGGCAGGGAGGTGTAACCACTCCGATACCGGGCCTGCAGGTTCCAGCCGAGCTCAGTAGCTGTTCAGTCTTTCTCCCTGGTAACCTACGAACCAGTCTGTAATGCAGACTGTTTTAAGTCCTTTATTCTTTATTTACTGCTGGCGGTATTTCTAGTGTGGAGGCCAAGAAGCCAAGTTGCTTTAGCTCCTCGTATAGGTTTGTGTCCGCTATGACCAGCGGCGTAGTACTGGCAAAGGTCGCAGAATGCCTCCGGCCCCAGACTCAGAGGGCCCTCTCCGCTTCCCGCGAAAGAAAAAACATTTAGATTTAGAAAAGGCTCTTCTGTAGTACACTAGTTTGATGTAATTTGGTATAAACTCTATTTTAAAAATGAATTTCGAACCTTTCCGTCCGTCCAGCCCCCTATCCTTAAAAAAATGTGATGGCCCATAAAAAACGCACGAGCGAAAAATTTCTCTTGTCCAAACTTTTTTCAAAGTTAAAAAAAAAAAAGTGAAAAAATTGTACCACATGACTGGAGTCTAAAAAAGTGGTCCGTGATCTCATAGGCCTATAACAAGATTTAAAAAATATATAGAAAAAAAGCATGACTTAGAAATTTTTCACCTCGTGCGTTTTTTATGGGCCATCCTTTACAATAATCTGCCAACAGCCCCACTTGGCTACACCACTGGCTATGGCACTACTGAGAAAGAATGAACAGCTATACTAAGCTCGACTGTAGCCTGTAGCCAGGGTTCGCCCGGGTAGCACAGTAGTTGAGCTCCCATCCTGAGAGAAGTTCTGGGTTCGAATCCCAGTCGGGGTAGTTGTCTTTTTCTTTCTTTCTCAGATTAGTGTGTCTATCAACAATTTCGTGGTTACATTTTCATTTTCTCCTACCCTCCATTCCACAAGTAATGACTTGTTCCTAATGTATTCCAAAGTTTTTTTTTTTACAATTTTTTTCCCAAAGAATTTCATGGAGTACAAAAACGCTGCAAAGGCTTTTACTAGTTGGTTCGTCAGTAGGGCAGTGACACGACGTAGTATTATTGTGTATAACTCTATGGTGGAGCCAGTAACTGGGTTAGCTGCAAGGAGTACTGGAGGGAGAAAGGACGATCGTCTTATTGAAGCCAATGCTATTAGACTGGATATCTTAAGCCTACAACGCGCTGTTTTTGTTGCTGGAGAAAACAACGTTCTTTTAAGCGTAAGAAATCCGCTCTCAGAGCACTGTCTTGACTAAAAGTGCCGTTTTTTCCGTTACATTTTAATCTAGTGCACCTTGTAGCTATTACCTCCAAATGGTGTCTCGTAGCCAATATGACGTCACATGACGTTGCTCTGTAGTAGGGAGAATAAATTGATTAATTCCATTTTCGTTTTCCAGGTGACGTCTAAGCCAGACATGTACCCGCTCGTGCAAGGAGGAGCAGAGTACAAGGACGACGCTCCTCCCTACACCTACACCAATACCCCCTACATTCACAGCTTCATTCATTTCACTTCAGGTAACCGATCTAGACACACGCTAGTGTGTTGCCGCCAAGTGGAAAGGCGGCCACTAGCAGACTGTCTTTTGACTGTATATTATATATATTCACAGGATGGGTCATGTAGAATTTGAAAAACACGTATCGCGTGTTGTGTGTGACATTACGGGTATTGCGGTAACAATGGGTGTCCATAAATTATTCACCCCATAAAGAAATTAAATTTAAAAAAAAACGAAAACAGATATTGAAAACCCGTAAAGTACACCTGTTTATCAACTCAAATAGTTTTTTTTTTTTAGAAAATGTATGGTGATGATGTCCTCATAATAAACCTCTATATGCGCTTATTTTGTTGCTCGGAAAATATTCAGTTGAAAATAGTTTTCTCCCCAAACGTTTTTAAGCATGTTACTTAGATCGTTTTTGTCGACTGGGTGATCATGTCCCGTAATTCCTGCATACAAGTTACCTTTCTTGCGTACACTCTGTCCTTAATAAAGCCCCATAAGAAAAAATAGCAGTGACGAGGGTAATAAACACGGTATTATTAGATATGATTAAAAATGTTTGGGGCGAAATCGATTTTCGGCAGGTAGGTGAATTAAATCGACAGCGTGAAAAGTAGTCGTTCTAGATAATTACCAAATAACCACACTCACTGTGAACCCATGAAACTAAAAACCCAGCCTAATCACAGTATAAAAATAAACACCAAAACAGGAGCTTTCGCCCAGTCTAACTGAGCATTCTCAACTGCCTCCACATTCAAGTTCAAACCTGGCTCGTTCCTTCAGTTTACCAGTACCGTAAAGTATGGTTATTTATTTATTTATAGTTATATAGTCTTATTTATTTATTAATTATTTAGTTTTTGGGAATATTTTATTGTTTAGGTTTTTATTTATTTGGTTGCCTGTAGGGTAGTTGCACCAGATGTGAAGAGAATGTTGGTGTGTGTGAGATACTTAACAACAGTGGGAGGAGCCATGTTTGAACTTGAATGTGCTGGCAGTTGAGAATGCTCAGTTTGACTGGGCGGAAGCTTCTCAACTGCTTTCTTCTTCTCCGCACTCTTGTAACAATGGAACAATGGTTTTCGGTTTGGGTGCTGGGATATCTCAGCACTCGGTGCTGGCCGATATCTCAGCACTGCTTTCCTTTTGGTCTTCTGTACAGCCGTTCCGGCTGAGAAGACTATTGTAATGACTTTGTCCATCCGTCCGTCCGTCGCTTTTTTCAACTTAACAACGGTACCAGAAATTGACGACCACTGTTTACAACGTTCGATATAGTGTCAAAAGTTAGTTAAATAACATAGCAAAGTAAAACATCGTTGCCTCCTTATAGCTAATAGACTTCTTCGACGTAACTAAATTAAATAATAACATTTCATCGTCGAATTGAAATCCTAAAGATTTGTGTTAAGGCAGCCGTTAAAACAAAAACAATTCAGCTTCGTTTAAAAGAGTCTTGTCGCATTGCTGTATGAATGAATAGACTTACGATCGAACCAAATTCTCCATTAGGCCTATCTGCTACTTACGAAACTGAAACTGCCGTTAAAAAAATTAGGCCTAAAAAATGAAAATTAGGTCTAAAATCACGTTACCATGGCAACGTCAATAGTTGCTACGAGTCGCTGCTGCAGCGTTTCTCCTGTTCCTTCCCTACTACCACTGATATATGGCTTCGTTGCGCATTACGTTGTAACACTAACTGTGTGCGCGGAGGCATACCGCGTTGCAAAAATGAATAGGCTTACTCCAAATCCAAATCTCCGTTAGTTGCTACTTACGAAATTAAAGTTGTCAATTAGGCCTAAACGCTGACAATTATGCCTAAAACGTAAAATAAGCAAAATCTAACAGATTTGTAACCGGCAATTCTGATGGTTACTGTTTTTAAATTATATAATAGTGATAGCTGTTGCAATGCGTGATAGAGAAGTGTGCCTCACTATTGGTAGTGGCAGAACTGTACAGAAGACCGGATGCGACTAGTTAGTCGCTGTAGCCGCTTGTTTTGTTTTACATCTGTCACAAATACGGCATAAACGCCAACAACACGAATCTCCTTTCGTAATTTTATCAATGATGATTAAACACATATCAAATACATCCAACAACCAAAATTAAAAGCAGAGTACGAAGCTGTCGTATTCAAGAATTATTAAAATTCAGAAATGCGCTGCAACCTAAAAAAAAAAAGACTACGAAACTTTCGTAATGCAAGAATTAAAATTCATCACAACAT
>JAHWFP010021608.1:0-33030 GCA_023313725.1 Lithobius niger | reverse complement strand
GCACACTTAACGTTTTGTTTGGAATTGTAATATTATACTGTGATTGAGAAAGCTACACAGCCGTTTTTAAAACGCTGGAACCCTTTAGCCTCAAATAAATATACGTCTTTCTGTGAGTAGTGATAAAATCTATGTGTATTAGAGGAACAGATTTCGTTTTCTCCTAGTAGTTATTCACAGATCAGCTTTACTTCTTGAATGATTATAACAAATTCTTAGTCTATATTTGATGGAGTTAGCTCTTTGAACGAGATATGACATCTCTGATTATACAGAAGTTAAGTGATGCAAAAAGCAGGAATTCCTCTGCTGTTTTATTCACTACAGCAGGGGCGTCTATCTTTGATAGGGACATACGTTATTGAAATTTCAGGAGGGGGGGGGGGAGACTATCTAGAATCGCATATGAATTTTTTAGTTTGTCCTAACGATTTAGCTTAGATAGTAGATGGTCCGTAGAGCCTCGAAAGCTGCAACACTTTACGATACATGACGGCCCTACCCAGATTCTGGAGTGTACTTCTTCGCATATTCTCAAGGAATTTACCTAGCATTATGGCACGCTTGTTAAAAATTCACGATTATTTTATGATCGCTCTTTTTCTAATAAAATAATCTTTTAATTGCAATAAAGGGGGCAGCCTTTGGCTTGGTGATCCCGGGGGCAATTGCCCCTTCCACTGGATGGACGAATCACGTAGCACAGGCTGGCCACGGACTGTAAGAATATGTATTTATTAAATTAAACTGCAATAATGATAGGGTAACGATAATTTAAATTTAATAGTTGTCAGGGGCAGAGCACATGAAGCTGAGCAAGAGAATTATTTGCATGCATTACACTAAAAGGGGGAAAAATAATGTGTAATACTAGGGCCATCACCATTGCACATACAAAACGTTAATATGGGCGGAGGGGTGTTGTATATCAATTTTTAGCCTTAAATACTTGCGTCGTGAAATTTTCATATGTTATGGCGTTAATGTGTGTGGTGTAAATGAACAATTTTTTTAGAGGTGAATCATTTTTTTACTTTGGGGGGGGGGGGATGTCTCATTGTGTTAGGGGGGATAGACGCCCCTGCACTACAGCATGAGAACCAAACTACTTATTACGTAAATAAATGTAAGGAGTAATTCTATATCCAAATACTCCGAATACATTCACGCCCACAATAGCAAGCAACGTGGAAATTGTCACTGACTTCACAAAGCAGCCAGTATTCCCCCTATAGCACAGTTGTTAGTCACTACTGAGAATGATTGAGCAGCTACAAAGCTCGGCTGGAGCCTGCTGCCAGTATCCGCACCGCTAGCACAGAAGTTAGGGCGCGTTTACGCAAGGGCTCGCCTTTGGATTCTCGCAGCTAGAAGCTAAAAATCATCTGGAATTCCAACATGGAGGCAGTTTTGGCCCTGCTGCCTCGCAGAGAAAACTATCAATATATGAGTTTAGAAGCGGATGGGAAAATGGTTTCGCCAGATGGAATTCGTTATCTTATTGTGATGGGTTATACGACTGCAAGCATTTACTCAAATGATGTCGGATGCAGATCATCCAGGTAGAGTTGTCCTTCACCATCGCGATTAAATTCTAGCTGCGAGAATGCAAAGACGAGTCGTTGTTTAAACGCACCCTTAGTCACCACTGAGGAGGACTGAACAGCTGCTAAGTTCGGCTGGAGCCTGCAACCAGTATCCGCCTTGGTAGTGCAGTGGTTAGAGTGCCCAATTAGTAAGCAAGAAGTCTTTGGTTCGAGCCCTTGGTCGAGGAAGTTGTCGTTTCTTTCTTCCTCAGAATAGTATTCTCTAAACGTCAGTCCCGAACCGGTAATACATTTCTTATGGGGCAAGAACAGGAACTGTTACGTTATTTGGGGCGGGAGAATGGGGGAGGAGAAGAAGTTTGCTGAAATTCAAATTGTTTTGAAGCACAGTGTAATAGCTTTTTCCGTATTTTAGAAATCTCTGTACCCACTGGAAAAAAGTAACAAACCTACAAATAAAAGGCACTACAAGCCTCATTAAAAGATAAAGCGAAGATTTGTTTTAAAATAGCCTAGTCAGCATCAGTTACGTGGGCTGTGCCATCACTTCCGTTTTTTAGGACGCTCCTTCGAGGACGGATAGTCGTGTTTTGAATGGCTGACATAATAGCAAGTAGTATTTGCGAAGTGGAAATGTGGAGGTAAACATGGCCAGTGCTCGTTTTCTTGGCCAGATTATGCGGATTGGTGTTGGATCCTTCCGGAACAAGTAAGGTTGTGTAGGACGCAATAGGTCTACAAAGCATTTCTTTTGATTATTTATGAGGTCGCTCGAGACCCTCCAAAAATTCTTCATGAAAGGAGAACGGTACTGAAATATCTTCGCTGCTGATTATACGAAAATTATTGGCCTGTATCGAGCAATGTACGCTAAAAGATAAGGGGATCGCAAGATAGTTTACCGAACTAAAAATCAAATTGAAAGAGCTCAGCATTGCTCTTCATTGCTTACGTACACAAATAATATTTGCCAATAAGTGTTTTGTAGACCACACATCAAATCATCAAAAAAGCAGTAATATTGTAATATTTCAAATCTCATAACATAAGAGTTAATATGTTAGTTATTTTGAAAGTGTTGCAGCGCCGCTATTCCAAAATTACTTCTACACTTCGGCTATATGGATAACCAGTAAAATATTCGGCCCGATCTAAAACAATATTAGTGGGAAACACAAAATGGCCGCCACGACTGGCCCATTTCATTTCTACGAGGTATGTTCGGGAATCGGCCAAGCAAATCGCATCGGTGAATTTTCGTACAGTGACTCCCGCCATCTTCGGCCAAATAGCGGTAACTGACAAAATGCTTAGTAATTCATTAACTTAATCCCAGTAATCACCCGGAAAATAGCTCACACGTACGAATAAATAAATTTCCGTATTTTTGCCACAAAGCTATTAGATTTCTCGACTGCGCATAGCTCTTCCGTAAATAGCGACGTGTTCGTTTATCCAGAAAGTGTTTCAAGGAAGGCAGCATTTTTTGTACGGAGGGTGTCGCCGTCGGTTGACAAAATTCGGCAACAAACACGTCAATCTCTTCAGCGGCGCTTTCGGCGGCCATATTGTCCAACAGTCTTGTTCGATATTTTTCATCCAAGATCCGCCCGGTATTGTAGTAGAACCATGTTGAAACTGAAAGCCCTCACTAGATGGCCACAAGTGTGCCCTATTGGAGGTTTTCACCCCCAGCTCTAGAGGTTTTGATTGCCGCTGGGGGTGAAAACGGAGATGGAAATGTCTTGAGGGAAAAAACTGGGGTAAAAAAAAATGTGGGGTAATTTTTGGTCGGTGGAATTAATTGATTTAACTTCGGTGTTGCCCAGTTATCATTCATTAGTCATTACTCTAAGGTAAGGAATTCTTAATAAATGAATGTCTTACTAAATGCAAACGTAGGTTTAGGTCGTAAGTTGCAAAAATAAAACTTATTTTGTCACTTGTTTCACAAAATGTGTTGTTTCGACTTTCTTTTAAGTAAAAAAAAAACTGTACGTTTAGTTTCTTTAGAACTACGCAAAGGAGAATTACTTGTTGTTTTCAGGGTGATCTTTTTTTTACCTGATTAACCCGGTTTGCTATTTTCATGTAAGATCACAAATCAGGAAGAGTGAAAAAAAAAATTTGTTTTTATTTATTTATACAAGTATTTTTACGGGAAAATGTTTTTTCTTAACCAGGGATAATGAAAAAAATTTATGGGGGGGGGTTTTCTAGGGGGAGCAGCGCCGTGATTTCTGGGGCAAACCTTTGCAGGCATCTAACAACACTTGAGGGCCACTGAGCTGCGAAAGGGAGGGGGGGGGGGAATCCTTCTCGTAAACAAAATGTTGGTTTAGAATGGAAATTCTGCTTCTTTTGAACCAAAGCACCTACAATGATGGGAGTAGGACCAAATGAAAGATAATATAAATGCGCAACTGTTAGGCTTATTTTCGTTGTTGTAACTTGATTTTACCACCCTCAAATACGCGAAAAAACAGCAAGAATGACGTCAAAGTTGTTTTGCCCTCACGACGTCATAGTATGTTTATGCAAAGTTTATTACGCCTTCACAAACTTTTCCTGATAAAACTATGACGTCATGAGCAGTCATCAAATGTAGGCGTGCTTAGGAATGTGGTGGATGAAATTTGAGCAATAATTGCAATTAGTTTGCGTCGAAATAACCAGTACATGGTTTTGTGATGCTCTTGGAATCAAAGAAATTGCATGAAGCATGGATCGACGCCAATGGAGTGAGCGAAGCGGAGTTACGGAAACACGACATATCGTAACATATAGATCTCAAAATCAGTAGGAAGTCAAAATTCACTTTGTTAGCACTTGTTATGAACTTTGAGATTGTAGTTGAAAGTACGAATATAGAAATAAACTTGCTTGCCAAAGGAAAAACTTATAAAGGACGACATATTTTGCACCATGCTACATATAAAACTTAAAAATAGTTTGCTTCAAGTGGGTGATGCACAGAAAAAGACAGATATGCAAGGTTTAAAAGGTTGTCGAACATTCCGGTTTTGATACACGGAGGAAGTGCGGGGATTGAGCGAGCAAAGTGAGCAATTTCCACATAAATTAAACCTTTTCAGTGAGTTTCTCGCGTTTGTCGCATTCATGCAGATATAAGAAGGTTTGCCACAGAAGCAACAGGTCTGGCAACGATCCAAGGATCACTTACTGCCAGCCTTGACTATAAAAAAATAAATAAAAAATAAATAAAAATGAATAAAAAACACGACTGGATATGGAAGGGCCACAAAGTGGTTACTAAGACCAGCCCCACTAGTTAAAATTGTAAACGTTCATTTACTCCTACCTTCGTAGATGCGTCCTTCTGGAGGAGTAGAAGAACAAACGTACAAACAAACAAATCGTTGTGATTCACCTGTAATACGCACCACCAAAAGTGTTCCAGTTTCTTCTAAACTAGGACGTTTTCGACAGGTAGACGGCAACGGACAGGATAAGGATTATAGAGGTTCCCAACGCGGACAAACAAACAAACAAATATTACAAATATGTGTCTTTCTGTACTGATTAAATCTATGAGTATTATTTTCAGCTTAGTATAGTTAAATGCATATAAACTTTACTTCTTGAATAATCATTTCAAATCCTTGCTCTCTCTGGTGGAATTAGCTCTTTGAACGTGCTGATATGGTATCTCTAATTATACAGGAGTACGGACGGAATAGCCAAAGGCTCAACAAGAGTTAAATAAATACAGATGCAAACCTATTTACGTTGCCTTTTGGACTTATATGTCAGATTGCTGAGCGGGGAATCGTACCCACGACCTTTGAAACCAAACGCCGAGGTCCTACCGCTGAGCCATACTGACACGGCCAAAAGGAAACCTCCACAGGCAGCATTTAACACGTGCGTAGATACCTATAAACACACACTAATTCGTAATCTTTCAGTACCTTCCTAAAGCACCGAACAGAACGAACCAAACGCACCAATGTTGGTTGCAGTTCAGCTTATTCCCTACTATAGTCGTGTTGATAAGGTTTGCTTACGTCAACTATCGTCAGCGATGAATCTGTTTCCGGTACCTCACGCATGCTCAAAAGCTTCACCACTGGCAAACACCCGCAACCACCTCCCCGAGATGGTTTGCAATTTTGCATTGCTCGCGCCTGGTTACAGCCATTAGCGTAGCCTGGTCCAATCAATTAGCCACGTCTGGTCTCGTTAAAGGTAAGACGTAACGAGTGCTCTGTTGAGCTTGTTGATTTTGCTGTGCTATGATTACAGTTTCGGAAGGTACTAAACGGCTGGCGCAACGTTACTGCGCACGCGCAACGTAAAATTTGGAGCCAAAATGTCTCAAATAGTGGTGCGTTCTGTTCGCTCTGTTCGGTCGTTTAGAAAGGTCGTTTAAATGTTCCATTCGTTTCACTTGGAGTGTGGCGCGGCAAATAAGCTTCCCTCCAGTGGCGAATTGATAGTGTATGTTTATATGTATATATGCACTTGTTAAATGCTGCCTGTGGGCGTTTCCTTTCGGCCGTGTCAGTACGGCTCAGCGGTAGGACCTCGGCCAAAGGTCGTGAGTTCGATTCCCCGCACAGGCAGTCTGACATAAAAGTCCAAAGGCAACGTAAATAGGTTTGCATCTGTATTTGTTTAAACAGTAGTACGAATCCTCTGCTCTTTATTCACTACAACATGAGAACCAAACTACATTATTATTATGTCAATATATTATAAGGACTCTTTAAGTAATTGTATGTCCAAATGCTCCGAATAAATTCACGCCCACAATAGGGCTGAACAATTCCTTGGGCTGGAATTGTTGGAACTCCGTAGGATTAAGTTTGATCTCATCCTCACCTACCACATTTTACATCAGCAAACTGGCGTCCATCTTCCGTTTTTTGACCTTTCCGGAGTATCAATCGGACACGCGGTCATTGCTGGAAACTATTAATTCCTGGCGCAAGACTGGATTGTCGTAAACATTTCTTTTCTGTGCGCGTGGCCAAGATTTGGAATGCTCTGGCGGATGAAACTGTACATGCTGTTTCTGCGGCATCTCTTCATCACAAGCTGCGTGCGGAACTGGTGGAATAGGTGACTTTCTGAAACGTCCATTAATGAATGAATTTGTTCACTGTAAGCCTCACGGAGCGGTGTAAGTGGCTCACCACTATTCCGTCTTCCATCTACCATTGCGTGGAAAAATTTATTTTATTATTTTACTATTATAGCAAGCAACGTGCAAATTGTCACTTGATTTCACAAAGCAGCCAGTATTCCCCCTAGTATCCACGCCGCTAGCACAGAAGTTAGGGCGCGTTTACGCAAGGGCTCGCCTTTGGATTCTCTCAGCTAGAAGCTAGAAATCATTTGAAATTCCAACATAGCGGCAGTTTTGGCCCTGCTGCCTCGCAGCGAAAACTATCAATATGTGAGTTTAGAAGCGGCTGGGAAAATGGTTTCGCCAGATGGATTTCGTTATCTTATTGTGATGGGTTATACGACTGCAAGCATTTACTCAAATGATGTCGGATGCAGATCATCCAGGTAGAGTTGTCCTTCACCATCGCGATTAAATTCTAGCTGCGAGAATGCAAAGACGAGTCGTTGTTTAAACGCACCCTTAGTCACCACTGAGGAGGACTGAACAGCTGCTAAGTTCGGCTGGAGCCTGCAACCAGTATCCGCCTTGGTAGTGCAGTGGTTAGAGTGCCCAATTAGTAAGCAAGAAGTCTTTGGTTCGAGTCCTTGGTCGAGGAAGTTGTCGTTTCTTTCTTTCTCAGAATAGTATTCTCTAAAAGTCAGTCTAATGTCGACTAGTCCCGAAGCGATGATACATTTCTTATGTGGCAAGAACAGGAACTGTTACGTTTTTTGGGGAAAGGGGGAATAGGGGAGGAGAAAAAGTTTGTGGAATTCAAAAGTTTATGAAGCAACAGATATAACAGCATTTTCATAATTTTAGAAATCTGTGTACCCATAGGAGTAAATTAACAAAAAAGGTACTACAAGCCTCGTTAAAAGATAAAGTGAAGATCTGTTTTAAAATACCCTAGCCTAGCCTCAGACGTGTGGTAAGCCATCACTTCCGCTTTTTAAGATGCTCCGTTGAGTATGGATAGTGGTATTTTAGAAGGTTTGAAATGGCTGATATAATAACATGTAGTATTTTTGAAGTGGAAATGTGGAGACAAATCTCTGCAGTGCTTGTTTTCTTGGCAAGATTATGTGGGTTGGTGTTCTTTAAACAACAGGGAAGGAGTCCTGCATGGATCGTTTCGGAACAAGTTAGGTTGTGAAGGACGCAACAGGTCTACAAAGCATGTCTTTTGATTATATAACTATGAGGTCTCTCGAGACCGTCCAAATATTCTTCATGAAGGAGGCGAACATCCAAACCGTTCTATTGTTTATTAAACGAAAATTATTGGCCTGTATCGAGCAATGTAGGCTAAAAGATAAGGGAATTGAAAGATAGTTTACCAAACTAAAAATCAAATTGAAAGAACTCTGCATTTCTCTTCATTGCTTACGTACAAAAATAATATTTGCCAATAAATGTTATTTTAGAGCACACATCACATCATCAAAAAAGCAGTAATACTGTAATATTTCAAACCTCATAACATAAGAGTTAATATCGCTGCTTTGAAATGTTGCAGCGCCGCCATCCGTGCGTTTCTTTTCAATCAGGAGTATGGTGTAAAGTCAACGTCAGAATTACGCAATACACAAACGCAATCCCATATAGGGTACTTTACCTCTGGATGCGACAGGCTGGATGCAGTAGGGGCATGCCCGTGGACGAGTTGGATGCTGGAGTCGTAGCGATCCTGGTGGCAGGTGCTGAGGTTAGCAAGTTATGATGTCAGCAAATTATGACGTCAGCGAGTTATTTCGCTTACTTGTTTCATAAATGCTTACGTTAGGTTAGGTTAGGTTAGGTTAGGTTAGGTTAGGTTAGGTTAGAATTGGATACTGTTTAGGTTGTATATGATAAGTGCGTGAAGCGCCCCCCCCCCCCTCGGACGGTGTTTCATACTGGAAGCCTCGCGCGTCCACACGTTGTTTCATGCTGGAACCTGGCACGTCCAGCCGAACGCGTCCACACTCCACAGGTAAAGTACCCTGACTCCGCAATCCTGTTTATCTACCCCAAATTTGACGTTTATCGCGAACCATACTCTTGTTTTGCTAAATTTCTAGATGGAAAATTAACACACGGATTCCAAAATTACGTCTACACTTCGGCTATATGCATGGACAGTAAACTATCAGGCTCGACCTACAACAATATTAGTGGGGTCCACAAAATGGCCGCCATGACTGGCCCATTTTATTTCTTTGAGGTCTGTTCGGAAATCGGCCAAGCAAATCGCATCAGTGAATTTTAGTGCGGTGAGTCCCGCCATCCACGGCCAAATAGTGACAACTGACAAAATTCTTAGTAATTAACTAACTAAATCCCAGTAATATCCCGGAAAATAGCTCACATGTACAAATAAATAAATTTCCGTATTTTTTGCCACATAGCTATTAAATTTCTCGACTGCACGTAGCCTTTTAGTAAATATCGACATATCTTTATCCAGACAGTATTTCAAGGAAGACAGCATTTTTGTATGGAAAGTGTCGCCCTCAGTTGACAAAGTGACAACAAGACAAATCAATCGCATTAGCGGCTCTTTCGGCCATATTGTCCAACCAAGTCACGTATGCTATTTTTCATCCAAGATCCGGCCTGTACTGTAGAGATGTTGATACTGAAATCCGTCACTAGTGGACCACCAGTGTTGCCATATTGGGGGCGGGGGAGGTTTACCCCCAGATATAGAGGTTTTGATTGCCGTTGGGGGTGAAAACGGGGGTGGAAAATAGTTGGGGGGGAACCTGAGTGGAAAAAAATTGGGGGGGGGGGAGTAATTCTAGGGTGGCGGAATTAAATGATTTTATTTCCGTGTAACCCTGTCAGCATAATGGTGAACTCCCGTTTCGCCAAATCCCGGTTCGCCAAAAAAAATAAAAGCAGATTAACAGTTTTTGTCTCAGCGGCCAATCCCGTTACGCCAAAACGAGTTTGATAAAATTTTACGTACACGAAATTTAATACCTTATTTCTATGCAATGGGCTTTAAAAGGCAAACATTTAACAGAGACAAGCAGTGGTAGAATAAGACCAATTGTTTTATTAGCGTTTTGAAAACTGGCAATGCAGACGGAAAAACGTATACTTTAAATATAATTGTTTCGAATGCTTGGTCGTCACTACGTCTATGCCGTGGTTCTCTTTTAAGAATAGTTAGTTATACACGTGATTGTTAACCTTTCCCAAACGGGAATTCCCGTTTTGCAGAATCCCGTTACGCAAAATCGAAATATTCTTCAAAAATTTAACATTACAGAAGTTAAAGAGGCATGCCTAATTGGAAGTAATTTGTGATTAGCTGCTGTTTCTGATGTTATGTGTTTAGCCGCGGCGAGCGCGGTAGCACGAGCGAGGCACCTGATCTAACACAAATTATTGTGCAAAACGGGTGTTTGTCTATAAATGTCTGACCATTATCATGTTATAAATGTTAGTGTTTAAATGTTTTAAATGTTTCGTGTGCCTTAAATTTCGTGAACGGTATTTGGCGAAAGGGGGTTTGGCGAAACGGGATTGGCCCCCGAGGAAAATGCTGTTAATCTGCTTTCTTTTTGGCGAAACGGGATGTAACCGTTATCATTCATTAGTCATTACTAAGCTAAGAAATTCTTAATAAATGAACGTTTTACTAAGGCGCATGTCTGACTAAACGTAGGCTTACGTCGTAACCTGCAACAGTAAAACTTATTGTTTATTCACTTGTTACAGAATTTGCGTAATATCGACTTTCTTGTAGTCACAAAATGTACAATTCTGGCAGAAAGTAACTTTACAAAATCCATAATTATTGTTATAGTGAGACGAGCGTCAACAAACGCATGCACGTGTATAACTGATGCACGATATTTGCTCAGGTTCAACAATGCCGTAATGCAACAATGCCTTTTTTCGCTATAACGAGATTACGTTTGTAAATTTACTTTCTGCCGGAACTGTACGTTTTATTTCTCAGCACGCAAAGGTGAATTAGTTGTTGCTTTAAATGTGATTATTTTTTTCATTTGATTAAGCTGGATCGCAAATCGTGAAGGATGAAAAAGAAAACAAGTTTCATTTTCACAAGTTTCGCCTTAGGACTAAATGTTTTTAATTTTCGTACTTAGTTTTATTTCTATTTATTTTTGTAATTATTTTTACAGAAAAATATTTTTTTCTTAACTAGGGATAATGAAAGAAAATTTAGGGATTTTCTAGTGGGGGGGGGGGGGAAGCAGCGCTGTGAGCTCAGGGGCAAACTGAGCTGCGACCTTTGGGGCGGGGGCGATCTTTCGTCTCGTTCTCTCGTCCTCGTAGACAAAATGTTGGTTTAAAACGGAAATTCGGCGCGGTGCCATTCTTTTCTCAGTTTTCTTTTCCAGTAATCAGTGTGAACAATGTTACCAATAACTCTTCATAACCGATATACTTAGACGTACTGATGCATGGCCAGTAAACTGACTGGCCCGCTCTGCAACGATATTATAGGGGGGTACACAAAATGGCCGCCACGTCTGGTTCATTTCGTCGACGTTTGTTCTTTGAGGTAGCGTCTTCGTACGGAGCGAAGCGACATCTGTTGGCAGCTAGAGGCGGTTTTCTAAACAATAATTTAAATTTTTAAGTAGATTTTGTTGGCAAATTTGTATTATTTATAAAAGTATTTTTAAATAGTTTTAAAAAATATCTGCGTTTGCCAAAAAAAAATAATAATAATACACGTTCGTTGGGACGTTCGGCGGCCATATTGCCAACCCAGTCTCGTAATGCTATTTCCATCCATGATCCGGCCAGCATCGTGGAGAGCCCTGACTGAAGTTTATTGGCCATGCCAGAGCATGATGTCACCATTAAAGGATTGTACTCATCGACGGAGTTCGGTACTGTACGTTAAGTCGCCACATCTATTTGCAGCACTGACAGTTTTCAAATATAATACATTTAATTTTACGTTGCCCGTTACAGACTTTTTATTAGATTTAAAACCAATTTTAGACAAATTTTAAATTTATTACTAGGCAACAGTTAAAGGTACCATCTCACTATATTCGAGCATCCTGCACGAAATAGCTTTTGCAACATTTACGTATGTCAGAATGAATATCGGAAAACCGTTTCTCACGAGGGGAATTATTATAGGAAAATTAATGCCTTCATTCCGTTTAAATGTGTCTGAAGTAATGTTGCAAAACTGAGCCATAAAGGGTTCGTACAGGTGAGGTGCTCGAAACTTTGAAAGCGCTTGAATTTGAAAAAAAAAATCGGGTTTCAATCCTTGAATTGTCATTATCTGCAGAAAGGTTCATGAAAGTGCTTGAAATTCCCCATGCTTAGTATGATTACCGAAAGATTCTCTGGGAGAAAGTTTCGAATTTCATCAAAGTTAATTAACGTCCAATGCTTATTGAAGTCACGTGCTTGCTACAAAAATTCCTTCGCGGGGTTCAAGGAAATATCGCTTACTTTCGTCTGGTGTTGGTGCACCTTGCATGCCGAGTATTCGCGCAAGAGTCAATCAAAGTGGAGAAAACAAACTAATCAAATTTTTTTGGCCAATTAAAAATTTAATGCAGAAAATCGCAGCAATATAAATTGTAACAGGTCCTTGAAAAGGGCTTGAATTTTTTTCCGTTTTAGTCCTTGAAAGTTTTCGAATTAGTTTTTTCACTTATCGTGCGAACCCTGCATACACGAAATCCAATTGGGAGGAATGTACCTTTAAGATATTTCTCTGCATGCACTTACTGTAAAGAGCGATACATTCGTGCGTCCAGAAATTGTTTCAAGGAAAAGAGCAGCGTTATCTCAATTGGCATTCTTTTGTGTTGTAGCTGACGCTCTCCACTGACAGAAAGATATAACCGATAATCGCCGAATCGGCTGTGGTTTCGGAGGCCATGTTGTGGAATTTGGAGACGTATCCAATTTTTCACTCGAGCTCTGGTCTGCAGTGTATTCACACCGAGATTTAGCATTTGCGCCACAATGTATGTTTTTTAGGACATAAAGGACAGCCCAAAGTGTCGCACCTGAACGTTTAGGTTGCAAAACAACAGAACAAAAGAGGGTGGGAGCAAAATTTCTTTATGAGTCCAGAGGGGCGAAGGGAGGGTGGGGAAGGGGGCTCATCTCATAACAAAATTATAATTCTAAATGTTTTTTTAATGGTCCCACTCCCCCCCCCCCCCCTCCCTTTCGTAAGTATTAACTGCGTTTGGGCCATTTATTACAATCCAGTCAGACGAAACTGTAAGATTTGGGTGAGAAAGATTAAAACATATGCTGTGAGACAACATACGTAACTTATTTAAAAACGAGTGAAAAGTCTGAGTTGCGTATTTAGGCTCACCATCCCATCATGAAGCTCGTCCACGGGAAAACAATGCTAAATTTCTTACGTGGAAAAATTCCGGAACTTTAGCCTTCTTTGGGGGAAGTGAAGGGTTGGGGGGAGGGGAATAATAGTTAAAATAAAATAAAAATTATGACGCACAGTGCAATGGCTTTTTATGAATTTTAGAAGTCCGAGCTACCCAATGTAATACACTAAAACTGTTATTAAACTATAATGCTCGTTGAAAAGGCAAAACGATGATTTGTTTTAAAATAACGTAGCCAAGCTATTTTGACTCACTGATCATAAGGTCACTTTGAAACTTTTACCATAAGCGTACAGTTCCTGCCCAAACCACCGCCATAATCTAGCAAAGCCAACGAATATTGGAGACAGTTTGGCACCTCCAAAACACAGTGAGCTCGCCCACGGTCCACACTTCGTCTAATGTCCCAAAGAGAGAGGAAAGAGTCCGACGAATTACTTCACCACTTGCTTGTACGCTTTTGTGACGTACCAAATGTTTTTATTCGTAAACTTTCTTTTTTATCCTTCGTTCCAAAACCGTGTCAGTTCGACGGTATAGTAATAGATCCATGAGTCAGATGATAACTGCCGGTCAGGGTAGCGTGACAGGCTACCATGCTCCTTTAGCGGCTATGGAACTATTCTGGCCAATTCTGGAGAATCTTTCGGCCCCTACGATGATCGGAGGTTTCCCGGATCGAACTCCCGGGTTGGCACCCAACTTTACCAGATATTTCTTCTTCTCTAAAAGTCTGGTAATGTTCAAAATTGAGCCGGTTCAGCCATACAAGCATTAAGTTGCTTCGGCTGACTTAAGGCTCAAAAGAAATTAAATTTTTAAAAAGTCCAATAATAAATCTTACCCAGCGTGCACTCAAAAACGCGTTGGAAACTGAGCAGCCATTCAGTTGTTGCGTCTGATGCAAGCAACACTTCTTTGCGAATCCACCAGTAGATTGAATTATTTGTTGACTTCAGATTTTTGTTATAGAAGGGCTGAATGGCTGACGTAATAACAAATTACACGTGTCAGCAAAACTGCGGAGGCGCGGGAAGTAGTGAGAAAAGGCGGTCATCCGACGAACGGACGGAAACCAGACCTCACCCAAGGGCCCTTACCCCCCCCCCCCTCGCGGGCAGTACCACCCACGGGACCTCACCCCCGTGCCACCTCACCCTCCGGGCCACCCCACCCCACCGGCGCCTTCCCCCCCCCCCCTCGAACCACTGAAAATCGTCGATCTGGACGAGGGTTGGGAAATCACATCTTGTCGACTTGGACGAGGGGGTTTTTCGTTCCCCGGGCCGCCCCACACCATGGGCCCCAGCCGACGGGACCGCACCCCCCACCCTCGAACAATCCGGAAGAGGGTGGGAAATAACATTTTGTCGAGCTGGACGAGGGTTGGAAATCACATTTTTAGACGAACTGGACGAGGGTCTCCCCTTCCTCCCCCCGACTCGAAACTTTCAACATCGTCGATCTAGATGAAGGTAGGAGAACTCATTTTTTGACAATAATCTGGAGGGAGGAGTTTTTCAGCAACTCCCCCCCCCCCTTCCCTCTCTTTCCCACACACACACACACTCTCACCACGAGGTTGAATTGTCCCATGTTTTGTGACCGGATTGTCGTGAAACGTTCAGTACCAGACTTTAACTTTGATCCCTATGCGAAGACTGGAGCAACCTCTTAATGGAGAGGGGGCACGGAATACAAGGGGGTCATTCAACTTATAGTTAGAACTAGCTCGGTGTTTGATCGCTTCGAACCTTTAACTTTCTTTTTCGATTGATGAAAGTATTCAATTCAGGAGCTTCTCTTCTCGGCATGGTCCCTCGGACGCTACACAATCCAGACCACGCTTCGTGTTAGGTAGGGGAATTTGGCGGGGGGGGGGGGGGGAAGAGGGCTTTCGTGCGGCGGGGAGAATAAACATAAAACCTCTATTAATCACAACTGCCGGCAACACGCTGCAAGAAAATGAAACTCCGAATGTGGATTAGACTAAAAGAAAGACTGAACAAAGTCAAAGGAAAAACAAAGCCGCGAAAAAAAAGGCCCCGAAAATAACCGAAGGAAACTGTTTACTGTTTTCTTTAGCGTTTTTTGTTTGTTTTTGTTTTGTGTTTATAGGTCGGGTTGGGGGGGGGGGGGGCGGATATTGAGGCTTAATGGCGCATCGACAATAGGTCATTAGTGCCAACCTCAGTCACAGTGCAGTGGTTCGAGTTGTCACTGAAGCACGCATTAGAGTTATTAAACAAACCTAGGTTAGGTAAGAAATTTCACTAGTAAACGGATTTTTCCTTCTGCTTTTTCTTTCCTCAGTTTTTTTTCCTCGGATTGTTTTCCTTCGGTTATTTTCCTACGCTTATCTGCGACGTTTTTTTTTTTTTTTTTTTTTTTTTTTTACGGCGTATTTTTTTCATTGTGTGTTTACTGTCCATTCCTTTTTCCCTGGGCTTTCGTTCTGCGGAAATCTTTCTCTTTGTTTTTTTTTTTCTTTCCATTGGCAGTTTTTTTTACCAGTTTTTTTTCGCTAGACTTGTCTTTCCACGGCTTTTTTATTCCTAAATCCAACGTTTCTTGAATGCATTTCTTTAAAACTAAAACCGTAAAATTGACTTTCAAATCGACTTTAAAACAAAATCAATTTTAAAACTGTTGCTCTATTTATATTTATGACTAAATGGGTAATAATTTTAAAGTCAATTGAATACTTTACAGATAAGTTTTGTCACGCCGCATAATGATACTTTTTTCCTGCCACCACAATTTCTTGGCCTATCCAGATTCCATAAATAGAGATTTGCAGTTTATGTGATCGACTTCCTTAATTCTGTGTTCAACAAATTTCATTTTTTTTAGTTGCAATAGCACACACAGTATTGTATTTATTTTGCGGTTATTATTATTCGTTTATTGAATTTAAGAACTTAGTAATATTTAAGGATTTCCCGTAATCAAGCATAATTAAACGATGTAGACTTGTAGTTGCCCCTTCCGAACTGACTAAATTTCATTGTCCAATACAGTCTACGTGCTCTACAAAGTATGTCTTCTGATTATTTATGAGGTTTCTAAAGAACCTGCAAAAAATCCTCGTAACTATATAGACTGCCCATAACACTCTACCGATTAAACAAAAAATGCTCTTCTGTTTCGAGCAATGTACACTAAAAGATAAGGTAAAAATCAAATTGAACCAATTTATGCATTCTCTTAACTGCGTACGTTAAAAAAGATTACATTCCAATAAAGGTTTTTCAGATCGCACGTCCCCCATCCTCAAAAAAACAGTTGTACTACAATATTTCAAATTCTAGTAACAGGAGGACAAAAAAATCCGTCTTTTTTGAAGGGTAGCAAAACTAGTGACGCACTGATCTTGAAACGGGAATGTGCGACATTAAACTTAAATTTAAACTAAAATTTCCGTCCGTCCAGTTCTACAAGTTGTATGTGAATACAAGTGTTGGCGAAAGAAAGGAAGGGGGAATACAAAATTTCAAAACCTAAGTTTTTTTTTTTAGAAACTACTTTTTGAAACTTTTTTTTCTTAATCTTCCCTTGGATGACTCGCCCACATTTTGTGTTTCCATACGAATAATCATTAATTACAAAACACCATTGAATTGGTGGAAAGAAAGTTTAGTTAAAAAATATAACCACTGTTCAAAGACGAATTTTTTTTTAACTGGTGTAAATGTCGGTCAGTTTAACTAGGCCGATTTCTTGGAAACGCGTCTTTGCGCCGTTTTAAAACAAATCATTCGCTGCGCCAGAAATTTTGTTGGAGGGGGGGGGGGGAATTTGAATTCAGAATTCAGCTAAAGGGTCAAACGATAGGAGTAGGTTTTTTCTGTAGTTTTGTATGTTTTAAAACCCAATTTTCAGTACTTTTTCAAATGCAGTAAATGCCCTATTTTGCTCTTGACTTCGGATGTGATGGGAGGATATTTGTCCTCCATTCTCATTCCTTCCCTGGGTGAGCCACTTCCTGTGGCCTGGTGGTGGCACAGGTAGTAGCTTGCAAGGATTTGGGAGCCCGCGTAAGATATGAGGGTTGCGATCAGTGATATAGTCACTAGGATGAATAATTACTCCAAATAAATAAGTTTACTGATGTTTACTGGTATAAATTGATAGCAAAAATTCACCTGCCACATTCGAATCCTTGCAATAAATTATCTAATGACATGGGGATGAAAATCAGTGATGTCAGCTCAATGACGCTACTTAAATTGGGACATGGGGGGGGGGGGGGGGGAAAGGAAAATAAATTTCTGCTTAAATGCCAAAATAAACAACTTACTTTCACTGAAGCTTGTATTGGAATGCCTGGGCGGGGGGGGGGATGTAAAATATTAATTGTGGTCTAATATCTCGATATATACAATGAGTTAGCTAGGCAGCGAGTGAGCAACAGTGAGTTACTTAAGGGAAAGATAGACTGAGAGATATGTCCAATTAACAAGGTCAAGTGTGATATAGCATCAAATAGGCGCCATATTGGATTCGTCTTTAGTTACTGTCGGGAGTCAGTGTTGTTGTATCAGATAAGTCTCTACCGAATCATCCAAACTTTGTAACAGCTATTTTGGTTCTGATATCACTACTTTCTGCGGCGAAGACTTGATGGGTCTTTTACCCTTGTGGGGTTTTTGTTTGATTGCTAATGCTTAGTTGGTCTGAATTATTTTCAGCATTGTATGTATGTATACATCTGAAAACGGCAAATTATGATGCTCTGTTGAGCATGTTGAGTTATACTTTTGCTTGATCCAACGGGATATATTATCGAAGGCAACCATCGTTGAAAGACAGCATACTTTAAAATATAACTACTGTCCGGAGATAAAGTTTTTTTTTTTAAATTGGAGTATACATTTGTCAATTTTATTATTGATTTCTTGGAAACGCGTTTTCTCGTCTTTTTTAAAATAAAGCATTCGCATGTAGGGTATTTTTTCAAAACTAAGACGCTGTGGAAACTGGGACACTATTGAACCTTTGAAAACCGACTATGTAACTCGGGTTAAGAAAGAAAGTACGTCGTCGGCGTTGTCGCGTCATCATCCCCTGATCAAGCTTAATTTTAGACTGTCGCCTGTATATCTATCGTTCAAATTACGGTTCAGCCAGTAAAACCACACACCCGAACAAACCATTTTTGCCGAGATCGGTTCCTGAGGGTAACTGGGGCATAGGGGGCTAACACTGTAAATTTATCGACTATCGTCCAATCAGAAACGAGAGCGAAACAAGGGAAGGGGGGGGGACGTTGCATTTGTTTGCATTAATTCTCTGTGTCACGTGGGCGAGTTTGTATTGTGTTTCGGTGTTGTAATTCTACAAAAAAAGCTTCAGAAAATAGTCTCTGACCTACAACGTATCTAACAGCTTGAACGTGAATAAATTCTTGCGCTGTGTTGCAATTAATTCTGTCTTGCAGTTTATTGCTGTCACGTGAATGAGGGTCGATACGAGATGTCGAATCGTTGTGGTGACGATTTTCAGTTTAAAATTCGTGACGTGTGGAAACATCCAAAGTTGGGCTGGCCGCACACTAAATTAGACATTTGTCTCGCGACGAAACGTTGCATTTGGTGGAGCCCCCATGGAGATTTTTTCAGGTAGCAAGCATTCTGATGCTTAATTTTCAGTTTGTAAGGTTGTTTAGGTTACTTGTTTGTTGTTTACTGGTAAAAAGAAAAAAAGCTGGTAATTCGTTTTCAGTTCTTTCCATAGTAAAATTCGTGTGCAGATTGCCTGATTTTAGTTTATAAAATAATGTTTGGTTTTGGTTTTATTTTGATTTGCATAGTAAAATCACTGCCAATACACAAACCACGTGTTACGAACGCAGATCAAATTGTCTCAAAGCGTTTTGTCGCAAGACGAAACTATAGAAGGAGCTTTGCCTTGATGCCGTTGGACGCCTAAAGACGTCTCACGACAATTTCGCATCCGGTGTGTGGTGTTCAGCTCATTGCTATGGTTTTGGAGACGCCTGTAGCAAGTTGAGACAGGTTTCGACAAAATGTCCTGGTGTCAGACCAAATGTCACATTTGGTGTGTGGCCAGCCTAAGGGTGACCGCACACCAAAGTCGACAAAACGTCGCACGACAGGACATTTTGTCGAAACCTGTTTCAAAACGTGCTGCAGTCGTCTCCAAAACCCTAGGAATGAGCTGAGTGACACACACCGGATGCGACGTTGTCGCGAGACGTCTTCAGGCGTCTCACGACAACAAAGCGAAACTCCTTGTAGTTTGGTGTGACGGGGGTCTCTCCACCAGATGCGACGCCTCGCGACGTTTCGTTTTGCAACGACGTTTTGTCGACTTTGTCGAGCGGTCACCATAAGGCCCGGTGCACCCATGCGTTTTTTTTAATGCCCGCTGACGCTGCGTTTAGGTTAGCAAGGAATGCACACATGATCGTGAAGTAACGCCTGTTACGCATTCTGTCCCAACCCATTTTGATAACCCCGTGTACAAAAAATTATATTTTGAAACCAATGAGACGATATTGCTTTTTTTCGCCTACTTCGTGTATAAAGAATATATTTTCAAACCAATGATACGGTATTTAGTACATTCATTTACTGATTTAAGACGTACCAGGGGAATACATTATACACCCTTGCAGATTAACTTAAAAAATCGGATTAAGTTCTTTAATTACTTCCCAATGAGTCTTCAATCATTTCTGGAGCTACATTTCGTGTTTCAGGGTAGTTCTTTACTCCCCCAATAAACAATTCTATGTCTATTTCTTCGAAATTGGACGCCATTTTCGGTAACCGTCTTTTGCGATAAACGACGGATGTGTGCGCCGCTCAAGTCACACAAGGTACTCAGAAGCCCTAACCAGACTGGCTGCTCGCGGCTGCACGCCAACGCTAGGTGGGGTGCCAAAGACGTCAAAATCGGTCCTTAAACGCAACACCAACCCCACAATTGCAATAATTTTGACCTTGTAGGTACGTGGTAACGCATAGCTTCGCACGAAATTGTCTTCTGTCTGGAGAGGCCTAGAAACGTAGGTGCGTTTGCGTTAACGCTGCATTGACGGGGGGAAATTTCGGGGCCAAACGAACGCAAGATGGACGTACGGTAACGCAACGTCGACGCAGGTATGTGTGCAGTACCCAACTGATGTCACGTAACTGCGGTAACGCAGCGTCAACGCGCGTTAAAAAAAGCGCATGTGTGCACCGGACCTAAGGGTGGCCGCACGCCAAATTAGACGATTGTCTCGCGACGAGACGTTGCAAGACAAAACGACGCGAGACGTCGCATCTGGTGGAGAGACATCACCGGTCGAAAGTAGTAGAAGCTTTGCTTTGTCGTCGTGAGACGCCTAAGTACGCCTAAATACGTCTCGCGACAGTCAGTATACCTTCCTAAAACACCGAACAAAACGAACCAAACGCACCAATGTTGGTGACAGTTCAGCTCATTCCCTACTATAACTGTGTTAATGTGGCTTGCTTACGTCAACCATCGTCAGCTATTAGTCTGTTTCCGGCAAAACTGTTACCTCGCGCATGCTCAAAAGCTCCATCACTGGCAACCACCTCCCCGAGATAATATTGATAATAAAGAAATTTATTACACAAGGAAAGGGCAAGAAATGGGTGAAACACCACTTACATCCTTCCAGAAACAAATACCAAACAAATGCACAGCAATAATAATAATAAAAAAAAATATTAAAGAAAATAAATGCACTAAAAAATAAAAAATAGAGAAAAATAAAAAATAAAACACTGAAAATATAAAATTGAGACACAAGACTAAAAATAGAAGTCGGCAAAATTTCTCAGCTGAAGGGTGCAAAGCTGTCTGTTAAAACAGTTCAAGGAAGGTGACATGACAACTTCAGGTGGAAGCTGGTTCCAAATATGGCCAACCCTTGCCAGAAAGAAATGGTTTCGACAGTTTTACTTCGGTGTGTCCCAGTTCAGTTGGAAGGGATGTCCACGAAGAGGCCTGCCTTCTTTAAGAAGAAGAAAAGGGGGATCAGGGCCAGAGTGAGCGAGACCCATAAGCTGTTTACAGCAACATTTAAGGTCAGTTTTGACACGTCGCTCCTCCAGCGTTTCAAGGCCGAGGGCTTCAAGACGCTGTTTGTAGGTAAGGGCTCCCATTCCACGCAGCCTCTTGGTGAACCGGCGCTGAAGTGCTTCACTTTTGCTAACATCCTTTTTCAAATAAGGGTTCCACACTTCTGAGCCATATTCTAAAGTCGGTCGGACAAATGTTTTAAATGCACGAAGCAACACAGACGCAGAGCTTGCCTTAAAGCATTTGAAGATCAGATTAGCTTTCCGATGGGCATTTTGAGAAATAACAGAGCAATGATTGCCAAAGTTGAGGCTTTCACTGAAGGTAACCCCTAAATCCTTGTGACTGTTAACCACACTCACATCAGTGTCACCAATACAGTATAAATGATGAGGATTTCTATGTCCCAAATACATAGCACAACACTTTTCAGCAGCAAGTGGCAGCTGCCACTCGTCGGCCCAGATTCCCACAGAGTCCAATGCATTATGCAGAGCATCACACTGTTCCTCATAATTGAAGGAGTTGAACAACGTAGTGTCATCAGCGAAAGCATAAATGGGAACATTATCTGGATGAAGCAAAGCATCGATGAAAATAACAAAAAGCACAGGCCCTAAAACACTTCCCTGCGGGACACCACTGGTAACAGCAAGAGGGTATGACACATCGCTGCCAACACGTACAGACTGGGTTCTCTCATGTAGAAAGTCAAACAGCTATAGACCGAGACGGTCTTTAAGGCCATAGCTTTTAAGTTTATGTAGAAGTTTCTGATGTGACACTCTATCGAAGGCTCTTGCAAAGTCTAAGTAAATTATATCAACCCAGGTGCCATCATCAACAGCCGCTGACCAATAGTCCAGACATCTCAACAATTGCACAGAAGCACACCTGGTCTTTAAAAATCCGAACTGAGCATCGGACAGAACTACACAGCGCATAATGTTGAAAGCTGTAAGGGTTCCATAACTTTGCATGGTATACAAGTGAGGGAGATAGGCCTGTAGTTAGAAGGATTAGATGGTTCTCCTTTTTTGAAAATGGGGATAATGACAGAGGTCTGCCACATATTTGGTAGCCTGCCATCAGCAAAAGACTTGTTAAAAATAATGCTCAAAGGAAGCGCTAGAACGCCAGCCAGCTTTACATACACAACAGCTGGGATACCATCTGGACCAGCAGCACCTGCAGAAGCAGAACGCATCTTATTAAGAACTGCACGAACCTCCAATTCGATAAAATTAATATCGTTCAGATGGGAAAGAAACTTGTTTTTAGTTTCAAAATGGGGCATCATCTTGTTGTCAACAACAAAAGCACTCTGGAAGGTGGCATTATAAAGATCCGCTTTGTGCATATTCTCGGTAACAATATTACCATCTTTCGTTTTAAGAGGTGGGATGGCATTAAATGACGTCAGTTTATTACTAACAAAACGATAAAAAGCTGCAGGATCGTTAGATGCTACAACTTTCTCTTCTTTTTGTTCAGCCTCAGCAGCCACTGCCCTTTAGTATTCGTTAGCTGCGGCTAAATAATCTTCACGATCACCAGGTAATTTGGAGTTGGTATACTTCTTCCACGTTTCTTTTTTTGGCATGAAGGGCTTTAGCACATTTTCTAGATCTTCTGTATTGAGTAAAGCGTGTATGAGGCACACATTTCTCAATTACAGGGCTGAGAACATTCAAAAAGGCCGACCAATAGTCATCCACAGATCTTCAGTTTTAAAAAACATTATTCCACAAAATTAGGGTAAGGAGATTTTCAGCCTCCTGAAGGTTCATGTTGGCAAAATTTCTTTTTGGTTTGTGGGTTTCAGTAACACCTTCGACCATCAAGGTAAAGGAAAGAGGTATGTGCGGAGGGTCGTCACTCAGAGAAAGAGTCGTTTCAGGGGAGATATTTGTAATGAGGTTAGGTGTGTCACAAAACAGAAGATCAAGTAAATTGTCTCCCTTGGTATGAAAGTCAATAAGTTGATGGCAACCGATGCTATTCATAAACTCAATAAAGTCATCATCACGGGAAGTTGAGCCCTCTAATGTGAGCCAGTTGATGCTTGACTTATTGAAGTCACCTAAAATTACTGTTGGGTAATTAATATTGGCAGCAATTTGTAGTGCAGAATGCAAACATTTGCAGGCCTCATCATTCTTGGCATCTTTGGGCGGATGATACACAACAATCACACGTACAGTGACATTTCTGGCAACAATATCCAATGCACAAATCTGTGAATTTACACTTGCGCATACAATCTCCACAGGTGAAGAATGAAGATCGTTTGCAATAAAAATACACACACCTCCACCACGGCTCTCACGATCTCGTCTGCAGACAGAATAACCAGGTGGTGTAACAAAAGAATCAGGGGTACCGGGTGGAATCCATGTTTCAACAATGCACACACACTGTGATTTATTTTCAGCCATATAATCGAAAAGCAGATCGGTCTTGTTCATAATACTTCTCGCATTCATAAAAAGAAAATCAATGCCAAGATTTATTTTGGGTTCTTTGGAAACAGTGCTTTCTGGCCAATGGCGTCATTGACATCGTTCATTAGTACTTTGCATTGTAGGTTTATTGGTGCAAGATTCAATTCAAGATTTATTGGTGCAAGATTCAATTCAATTTATTGGTGCAATATTGGTGGGGATGGTTTGCATTTTGGCAGTGCTCACGCCTGGTCACATCATTAGCCTATAGCCTGGTCCAATCAATTAGCCACGTCCGATCACGTAAAAGGTACGACGTAACGAGTGCTCTGTTGAGTTTGCTGAGCTGGGATTGCAGTTTCGGAAGATGTTACGTTACTGCGCACGCGCAACGTCAACAGTGTCTCTAAGAGTTGTGCGTTCTGTTCGCTCTGTTCGGTGGTTTAGGAAGGTACTGCGTGTCTCGGCCGGTGTGTGGTGCTATGGTTTTGGAGACTTCTACAGCTTGTTGAGACAGGTTACCACAAAATGTTTTGTCGTGTGACCTAACGTCTAATTTGGTGTTCCCTAACTTTTGCTTGATCCAATTAATTTTCGAACGCGCCACTTGGTACAGTACTGCATTCTACAAACAAGAATTTTCATTGCGACAAAATAAATTGGAACTCAGAATTCAACTTAGGGGGTCTAATGGTTAGGGGGGGGGGAGAGTGGTAGGTTACTTCAAGTCCCTAGCATCCCTGTAAAACAACTCCATTTCAGCAGTTTTGCACCTATGAAATGTCTAAATAGCCATTTTTCACAACTCTTTCAGTTATTGCAACGAATGCCTTAATTTACACTTAACTTCGGGTCTCTGGTGGGAGGAATTTTCTCCTCCTTTCTCATTTCCCCCCGAGTGTGCCACTGCCTGTGCCTTGTCTGCCAGTTGTCGTGCATTGAGATAGCACTCTGCTCGGCTCGCCATAAATACCGATTGCCGAGTCACTTGACTCCCCCCTCTTCATACCCACATTGCAGCATCACTCCATTTGTCGTTAGTTTTCCGATCTACCTGCTCGCGGCTAATTACGTCACTTAACTCACCTGCGTATTACGTCACTTAACTCACCTTCGTACAAGGCCAGCTGAGATTGTAGCTGCGCTCCACTGAGTGTGGAGCGAGGAACGCAGCTACTATCTCAGCAGGCCTTGCCTGCGTACGTGTCCTTTTTCGCGTCGTACTCACCTCGCATGATGTCATCACCTGTAATAAAATAAACCTAAAAAATACTATACTTACTTGCTTTATTTAATATAAACCCCCAGTTTAATGTAGTTTCTTTAAAATTTAGATTGTCATTAATAAGCTAAGATTTTGATCGCTTGGCTCACGTCATAATGATGGTCACCTGTTATTCTAAATTCCTATGCGATATAGTATAACGTGGCCTTATGGTTCGAAGCGTGTCACGCCACTTGCTTCACGACTCGCGCCGGTGTCGTGTTGGGCACTGTGGTTGTGACTCCGTCATTTTTTTAACCGCTGGCATGCTGCTAGTCCGTGCCCTGAGTTTTAACTTTAGTAGTCTGATCAACTAACTATTTTATCGTGTGTGTTTTACTATCATTTTACCGTACACCTCGTCGATAGTCCCGCGCCACCATGGCTCGGGAAGTTTCGTTGTGGATTCCGTCATTCCAGAAAGCTTCACCACGAGGCTCGGGCGATTACCTAAAGGTAAATAGCGAACTTGCTTATGCTTTACTAAATTGCACCATGCCTTTTTTTTTGTTATTTTCTGGCTAGTGGGTCTTGCCCGTCTTTTCCCCTTCTGGGACGAGGGTGTTTCTGCGCCGGGGTTTGAAAACGTAACGAAGCCAATACGCAGTTCTGTTTATTAAAGGGATGTACCTCCCAGCGCCATTTTTCTCAATCCACCACATCAAGTACGGCCCCAAAGGTCTATTTCCTTACCGTTAGTCAATCTCTTGGTAAAAATCCGTTTTAAAATGTGGCGTCTAGGGGATTTTCTGTTGAATAATTGCTAACTTTATTTACTGTATCCTACACGTATGTGATGCTTTGCACGCATGACCCGTTTCATCTCTATGTGTGCATATACTAATTTTCTAATAATTACCATGAAATCAAAAATCTAGAAGACTAATGCGGTAAAAGACTACCGCATTAAAAAAAAAATGAAATTAATTATTCCAATAGATCACCGAAGCAAAATTATAAGATACTAGCGTAGAAAATTATAAATTGTGATGTTAAAATACGAGAATCATTCCGGTGTTTGACGGCACAATCTTTAACCTGATGCTGTTTCGTGTACCATTCCCAAAGCCAACCGAGACAGCAGCTACGTTTCTCGCTGCAAAAACTTCGAAATTTCAATCCCCCCCCCCCCCTCAATTCCGTAGCGAGATGTTTTGTATGGGGCTGAGGACGCAACGACCCGATATTCTAGCTGCTGTCTTCCAGTCGTAAAGTTCAACTTGGCTTAATGTAAATAATCCGTTACGAGATGCCCTCTTAAAATCGTTCTTCGTGTGCAAAAACAATTTTGTGTCTTGATTTACTGCCACGTGTATCCCTCGAGCTTTAAAACCAAACTGTCAATGCCCCCCCCCCCCCCCAAACTGTCGATGTTTAACTTGGCTTAAAGGGACACCCGGCCTGCCTTATAACAGCTACGCGTAGAGCACCATCCGTGCAATTATAGTGTCAAGGTCGGCTGGGATGTTAGCTGCGTTCCTCGCAGCGAGGAACGAAGCTGCTGTCTCGGTCGGCTTTGGGAACAGTACACGATACAGAATTCAGTTAACGATTGTGTCGTCACAAACCGGAATGATTCTCGTATTTTAACATCACAATTTATAATTTTCTAGGCTAGTGGCTTATAATTTTGCTTCGGCGATCTATTGGAATAATTAATTTTAATTTTTACTGCATTAATCTTTTAGATTTTTGATCTTATAGTAATTACTAGCAAACGATTAAAATTAGTACAGCGCACACATACAGATAAAACTTCGAGGTCATTGTAGGCGCGCAAAGCATCATAAAGTTCCCCAATATTCAACAGAAAATCCCCTAGACACCACATTTTAAAACGGATTTTTATCAAGGGAAAGACTAATGGTAAGTAAATAAACCTTTGGGGCCGTACTTGATGTGGAGGATCGAGAAAAATGGTGCTGGGAGGTATATCCCCTTTAACCACATGAACGATGACGAAATGGTGACTGATATCCTTGTTTTGTAACCCCGCGTTATTAAACTAATGCGTTAGTGAAGCTAAAGGTTTTGTCAGTTTTCTTTGCATGACGTTTGAATTGAGAATAATACGGTGCTAGTGTTTAATTAATCATTGACAGTTTATTTGGTTTTTTGACTGTTCGTTTTGAGTTCGACCCGCGGCCTTAAAACCCCGCAGATTGAACCCAGGATCTCTTCCCAGTTCCCCTAGACTTTTGTTATTAGCATCCCCTCCCACGCTGTCCTAGACATGGGAAGGTGTCCGCTCGTCCATAACAACGAGTGAGCGACAGTTAGAGCGTAACTCATTTCGGTTTGGAGCACAAACTTGATAACAGCCATTTTGACTCTTGATATGTAGTAACTTTCAACGGCTAAAACTGCATGGGTCCCGTTGCCAGTGCGGGTTTTTTTGTGTGGTTTGCTGATTCAAATTTGGTTTTTACACACAATGATGTTTGAGGTAATCCAGCCAACTCGCGGAAAAGACGTCCGGATGAAAAAAAAAGCTCCAAGGAAAATAGGTCCGGATTTGTTATTGCACCCGCAATTTTTGGGAAGAGAAGAGCCCTGTGGGTCCTCGTGTCGAATGTGTCATGTAAAAGATGCTAATAATTTCATTGGAATAACTCTCAAAATGATCCCTCCCGCTATGGCTACGGCTGTGAGCTTGTTCATCTCCCAAAGTGTCACACTTAACATTTAAGATTTTCTTTCTTCTGCTATTAATAACAGATAGGACGCAACCCGACACCCCCCCCCCCCCCCCGATCTCTGACTGATATAGACCTTTTAACAAACCAGCAAGACGAAACTAAGATCTGGGTGAGAAAGATTGGAAACGTATGGAACTATTGGAAACATTAAGTACACGTATGTATTTTGTGAGACACGTGTCCGAGTAGGCCGAACCATTTAAGGACTTACACTGGAATTAAGTTTAAAAACTGGAATTGTTGCGTTCTTTGGGGAAGTAGAGTTTGTTTGAAATTAATAATATGTGAGGCACAGTGTAATTGCCTTTTGTGAATTTTAGAAATCCATGCACCCAATGTAGTACACTAACAAAACTGCTATTAAACTGCCAACACTCGTTGAAAAGATAAAACGAGGATTTGTATTAAAGTAACTAGCAAAGCCAATGAATATTGGACAGTTTGGTACCTCCAAAACACAGTAAGGTCAACCATGGTTCCACACTTCGTCTAATGTATCAACAGATGCAAAAGCTCCAACGAACTACTTCTTCACCCCGTGCTTGTACACATTCAGGACGTAGAAGTTTCTGCTCGTGAACAAGCTTTTCCACATACTCGTTCAAAAACGTGTCTGTTCGACGGGAGTGACACATCCATGCGAAGTTAGTCGATGAAGTTAGTCTGAAAAACGCGTTGGAAATCAAGCCGCTCTTCGAGCTGTTGTCTGATTTTGTCCATATTGTCTGATATTGCGTTGTGTCTGATATATGTCCACAGTCCATTGCAAATTCATCTCGTCTGGGAATCTCAAGTCGCTTTTCTGTGCATTCTGCGTATTTGTTAGACCCATCCTAGAATACGCCTTCCAAGTCTGGTTGCCAACTCTTGTAAAAGATAGAAGTCTGGTTGAGTCGGTCCAGCGAGCATTTACGAAGTGGCTGCGAAATTTATCGTATTTTTCATATAAGGAACGTCTGCGATTGTTGGGGGCTGACACTCTGGAGTTGCGGAGACTTAATTTGATTTAACACTGACCTTTCTGATGCTACATGACAGGGTGGATTTTAATTATGGGTATTTTTTTGAGCTTCGAAATGATTGTGGGACTAGGGGGACCCTCGTTGAAACTGGTGAAGAGGTACTCCACGATATGTCGGCGAGCCATTGTGAAGGCGTAAAGTCTTTGCCGAATCATGTGGTGGCGGCCACCAGTTTGGCGTCTTTTAAAGCAAAACTATCAAAAGTTAAATAGCCATCTCCTGTCGTTTGCCCATTACTCCTTGGATTATTTTGGCGGTGTTTTTTTAGGCAATTTTATTAACTTGAACAACCATCTTTTGTCGTTTAACCACTTCTTTTTAAATTTGTTGGGCGGCCGTAAATGACCTTTTATCGGCCCAGCCCTGTTCTATCATCATTGTTTGCGTGACGAATGAATTATTTATCCATCCATTGTTCTGTAACTTGTCTGTTCGACGGGAGTGACTGATCCGTACGGAGTGATATAAGGTTTTATTTCCCGTCACGCACACAAAAACGCGTTGGGTATTAAGCATAGGCGTACGCATGGGGGGGGGGGGGGGGGGGGAGGGAAAAAAACCCCCCAAGCAAAGTCGGCAATCAGTGGTGCTAGCAAACTTTCTAAATAAAAGCATTTGTGATTATACACAGTATCTTCCATCGTTTATTTCAGAGAGGTGGGGCAGCTCCCCCACTCCCCATCCCGCCAAATTCCGAAATTCAGATAGAATGTATATAAAATGTATTTCAAATTGTCATGTAGGCCAAAATGCACAATCTCAAAATCCGAAAAAGTGCTGTTGAAGTTGTTGAAAAATTGCTCCATTGGCCACACCCTCCCCCCTCCAAAAAAGTTCCAAAAATGCTGAAAAGTTGATTCAATGGGGCCAAAAATGCTCTAAAATGTGTTAAATTTAAGTGGTTCCGGCATCCCTCAGAGGGAGCTTATTTTTTTTAGTAGCTTATGCCACTGCAATCAAACAGTGTTTTTCGGCCTGTTTTGCCTGATGAATTCTCCCCTCCCCCCATATTTCCTTGGAAATCCTTCAATCACGTGTTGTTTGCTCACTTCCACCCTTTAGGATGCTCCGTTGAGTTTGTTGAGTTCGGATTGTAGTTTTAAAAGGGATGAATGGCTGACGTAACAACAAATATCATTACTGAAGTGGAAATATGGGGTCGAACTGAATCCAGTGCTGGTTGACTTTGCCAGATTATTTTGGTGCTTTCGGAAGGAATTCACAGAATTTTCGTTGCTGGTCTTAAAAAACCGAAGCGACGTTCTCCATGGACCCTTCCGGCAGCAAGTGAAGCTCTGAAGGACCTATTTGCTCAACGCAGTATATCTTTTGGTTATTTATGAGGCTTCTAAACAACCTCCAAAAATTCTCCGTAGTAACTTTCGGCACGATAACTAGAATTGCCGCCGATTAAACGAAAACTGTTGGCCTGTATCGAGCAATGTACGCTAAACGGTAAAAAAATTCCAACACAGTTTGAGAAATAAAAAATCAAACTTAAGTAACTCTGCGCTTCTCATAATTTACGTTACATTAAAAAGAATAACTTTCAGTAAAAATTTTGCAGAACACTCCTCACATCCGGAAAAAAAATCAGTTCTACTGTAGTATTTCAAAATCTCGTCACAGTAGAGAACAAAAAAACCAGCATTTTGAAAGTGTTGCATAAGCGCCGCCAAACTAGAGAAACGCTGTTCGTGAAACGGCAAGTCCAAATCCATCACTCAACGTACCTTGTAGATTCCTTGTCAGACGCAAATTTGGTTGCTTAAACCAAAGAAAAGAAAAATTTATTTTGCCGTTTATGGATTGTTTTCTTGGTGGGTAAAAAATATTTTTTTTAATAAAACAAAGTCCGTCCACCCAGTTTTATAATTGCATGGGAACACAAAATGTAGGCGAAACCTAAATAATTGGAGGGGAAGGAGGAGGAGGGGAGATCTCTCAATAAAAGTGTTCAAAAGTACCTTTTTTTTTAAGAAATTCCTATACCCAATAATAATTAACCATAAGACCTATTAAAATAGTTGAAAGAAAGCTTACTTTAAAAATATAACCACTGTTCGAAGATAAAGTTTTTTTTTTTAATTGGAGTTACAAACGTTTGTCAGTTTTACGCTACTGATTTCTTGGGAACGCGTTTCTCGTCTTTTTAAAACAAATCATTCGAAGTGTACGCATGGGGTGCAGTCCTGCACTTAGTGGGATTTTGCTTGGGGCAAAAATAATTGGAATTCAGAATTAAACTAAGGGCTCTATGGTGTGTGGGGTGGGGAGGAGAGGATACGTTGGTTGCTTTTAGTCTCTCGCGTCCCTGTATTTCCGTTTAAACAGTTTTGTACTATTAAACGGCTAAAAAAACGAAATTTTCATAATTTTTCCAATTGCTATAAATGCCTACTTAACTCTTAATTTCGGGTCTGGTAGGAGAACTTTTGTCCACCTTTCCCCCGTGTCCACCACTGCCAATGCTTCGATGGTTGCCAGTTAGAGCTTGAGTCATTTCGGTTTGGACCATAAACCTGGTAATAGCCGTTTTGGCTCTGATATCACAACTTTATACTGCTAAAACTTGATGGGTCCGTTAACCCGTGTGGGTTTTTTGAGCAGTGATTGCTAATTCAAAGTTGGTTTGAATTATTTTCAGCATTGTTTGCCTACGTATGAAAAGCGGCCAAAAAAATACCCAACTAAGCCTAACGAAGTGTAATCCTGGGTTGCATTTTAGTTTTTACACGCAATGATCTTTGGGGTAACCCAGCAAACTAGGAAAAAAGGAGTGGCAGAACAAAAAAAAAACAAGGAAAATAGGTCCGGGTTTGTTATTGCACCCGCAATTTTAGGAAGAGAAGGGCCCTGTGAGCCTTCGTGCTCGTGTCGACTATCTCGTGTAAATGATGCTAGTAATTTCGATGGGAATTACCATTCAACATTACCCTCTCTCCTTCCGGTGCTATGGCCACGGCAGTGAGGTAGTGTGAGAGCGTCGCGTCGAACTACCAAAATGTCGCACCTGAATATTTAAGATTTTCAGATGAAACCAAGATCTGGGTGAGAAAAGATTCAAAACGTTTGGAACTATTGGAAACATTAAGTCACAAGTGTGTATTATGTGAGACTCGTGTCCGAGTTGTGTACCTAGGTCCAAACCGTTAAGGGCACCCGCGCGCTAGACAACCAGGTCGTGGGGCCAATGGTCGTCTGTCCGGTGTTTTTCGATTTTTGCACGAGGTAGGTACAGATGTATGACAAGATTTAGATTAGGGGTTTGAATGATATCTCTGTAATGTGTGGTGCAGTGGCAACCCGGACCACTGCACTGTGACTGAGGTTTGCTCTAACGACTAGGTTATCGGCGCGCCATTAAGCCTCAATCCCCCCCCCCCCCCAATGGTCGTCGCGGCCCAAAAAACACGGCGACGTGCCGCGCGGCCACGTAAATTTTCCATTTATTATTCTCGATCACGTGGTGAAAAAATGAACACGGAGCAAGTATGGTCGCCCTGTGGTCGCCTGCACGCCGCCCGGGATCCCAGTGGCCGCCACGACCACAAAAAACAAACTGCACTTTGTGAGGATTACACCATCTCTGGTATACTTCATGTCCACACCCATGATAAACTTTTAGGAAAGAGTGCCCCCTGAAATCTGTCCAAAAAACAACATGGCGGCCATTTTGTTTTTAAAATGGCCACTGTAGAATAAAAAATTCAAAAATCGTACTAATGTATGTAAGTTTAGTGTCGACTTCTAGGTTTTAAGTTGTACCGAATTCAAAAAAAATGCTCTAAATAATTGTCAGGACTCCACACAATGAGATATCCAAAATGGCGGCCAAAATGGGGCAAAATTCAAGTGTTAAAGTGTAAATTTTAAAATATACTGCTCTAGGCAGATTTGAATTATTCCCCAAAAAGGTGAGTTCGTTTGCAGTGACTAGTAACTAGCAAACTACAGGTAAACTTCGCAGTTTAATGTAGTTTGTTCTTAATTAGGGGCTAAGTTGTGGCTGTCGCAATGCTGTAGCACTGCATTTTTCTTCCAATTCACCGTAAGTTACATCTTTAAACTTCTGCAGTAGTCGTTCTAATTAAAATACTTAGCTCTAAGTAAGCTTAGATGAAATATGGAGAAGAATATCTTGGAACAAGGATAATTAAAACGATTTATTGTAATTAGGAGCTAAGCTACGGCATTTTATCTCCACTGTAGTGGTATACTTTTTGTGTCTAATTACCACACGTTACATCTTTAAACTGCTGCAGTCGCCGTTCTAAGTAATACAAATAGGTGTAAGTAGACTTAGATGAAAGATGGAGAAGTATATTTTGGAACAAGGGCAATTAAAACGTTTAATTGTAATTAGGAGCTCAGCTACGGCAGTTTATCTACACTGTAGTTGTGTGCAATTTGCGTCTATTTACCTCAAGTTGCATCTTAAAACTGCTTTAGTAGCCGTTCTAATTAAGATAAATGGATGTAATTAGGCTTAGGTGAAAG